>PNEQ01114379.1:0-10184 GCA_003012365.1 Medauroidea extradentata
ACACATCCCAACACACCCTAGTACAACCAGACACAATCCTGAATGCTCAGACACATCACAGCACACTTTAAACCCAGACACATCCTAGTACACCTAGATACCACACAAAGACACATCCCAACACACCCAGACACATGTTTGCGCACATGCACACCCTTGCAAACTTACACACCCTAGTACACCCAGACACAATCTTGCACTCTTAGACACATCACAGCACTCTTTAAACCCGGACACATCCTAGTACACCTAGATACCACACAACGACACATCCCAACACACCCAGACACATGTTTGCGCACATGCACACCCTTGCAAACTTACACTCCCTAGTACACCCAGATACAATCTTGCACTCTTAGACACATCACAGCACACTTTAAACCCAGAAACATCCTTCTACACCTAGGTACCACACAAAGACACATCCCAACACACCCTAGTACAACCAGACACAATTCTGAATGCTCAGACACATCACAGCACACTTTAAACCCAGACACATCCTAGTACACCTAGATACCACACATAGACACATCCCAACACACCCAGACACATGTTTGCGCACATGCACACCCTTGCAAACCTACACACCCTATTACACCCAGACACAATATTGCACTCTTAGACACATCACAGCACACTTTAAACCCAGATACATCCTACTACACCTAGATACCACACATAGACACATCCCAACACACCCTAGTACAACCAGACACAATCCTGAATGCTCAGACACATCACAGCACACTTTAAACCCAGACACATCCTAGTACACCTAGATACCACACATAGACACATCCCAACACACCCTAGTACAACCAGACACAATTCTGAATGCTCAGACACATCACAGCACACTTTAAACCCAGACACATCCTAGTACACATATTTACCACACATAGACACATCCCAACACACCCTAGTACACCCAGACACAATCTTGCACTCTCAGACACATCACAGCACACTTTAAACCCAGACACGTCCTAGTACACCTAGATACCACACATAGACACGTCCCAACACACCCAGACACATGCTAGTTTCATGCATCACATATTGTAACATTGCTTGCATGTTATGCTATTGTTGAGCTGACATAGTATCACGTGAAACACTAGTAATTTTTTTTTCTTCGTTGGGGTTTGATATCAAGAATCACTGCTCATCGTGTACCGGCCAACATATTATACGAAAAGTAAATTGTTGTGGACTAACTTGAAAAAAATTTTTTTTTTGTTTGGGTATGTTAAGTTAGGAAGTTTATTTAGGTTAGGTTAATATTTAGCCAATAAGTTTTTAATTTTCCATTATATAAGATAATGTTAGTTTAGATTATTTTTAATTAGGTTGGGTAACCTAACCTTACGAAAAGTGACAAACTTAACGGTAAAATAACCGAACCTAACCTGACCTAACGAAAAACTAACGATTTCTAAGTTAGAAAACTAGAAATTCTTATTTACCTAAAATTATCAAACAATGAAGGTAGCTTACCTGAAAAATTGACTGCAGTTGTTGCACGTCCATAACAATATTAATTCTGGAATGATGGTTCTTCCACAAACCCTCCACACAAATAATAGGCTATCCAGTAAAGTTTCCCGAAAGAAAACCATGAAAACGCATTATAAGATCAAACACACATCTTTGACTTACCTGGCAAATTTACTGACTGTACATTTTAAGATGCTACGTACCAGGATCACAGCATTCGAAAAAAAAAAATGACTCACACTCTTTTTCCGAGTCATCACCTCTTCTCAATATTCGGCTACCTGCTAGAAATGTGAATCAAATAATCACACATCACTTTTCATAGATTATTCAGAAAGAAAACCACCATTTAAAAATAATGAAATAAACTTGTATGACTTCACAAGTGCTATCAACATTCAACAAAAGTAAATATTCTATATAAAAGGAGGCATCTCTGGCCATGGCCTATGGCTCATACGTAGGAGACGTCCTGAGCTATGATTGGTTGAAAATTACGTTTGTGCTGCACCCTAGTGTAAGGGTCACTTACTATTCTCAACTTCAAATCGTCCACAAGAACTTTACCCCCCCCCCCCCTTCCCTGATTTATATTCAGCCAGCTTTCGTCAGAGTTGGTGCAAGTCAATAAAATAATTGTACGGCTGGCATTAGTCATTTAAAACGAGTTGTTTCCAGTATGTTTCACATTTTATTTTGACACGGTCGATTTTCGGAATAAAATAAGTAGTTCCTAGTGCATCGGTTATAACCTTGCTTAGTCAGGAACCTTATCTTACGAAATGGCTGTCAATCGAGATAACTTACCAAAAACATTTAGGGTCGTACAAGATATATTTTTAAAGGTTTTGTTAGTTAAATGAAATTAAATATTTTGAAAATTATTTAAAAAAATCTTTTATAATGTCGTTTAACAAAAGTTACTTTAACTTTCAAAAACTCTTATAACATTTCTTCTATTTTGTAATTATTGCTTTCAAGATAGTACGAATCTGTGCTCATTCATTGAGATGTATAGTACTTAATGGCAGCTAGATTTAATTAATTTATATTATTTAAGAAGTGGCTTCGTAATATGATACCTGCCTAATTTCCATATTTTGATTATTATCAGTACATTTCCGAATTAAAAGTCCAGTCGCCCGTATATTTTTTATTAATATAACGTACCATTTAATTCTTTAGAAATCTTATAATTCTGTGGCTACGAGACTATCTAAAGAAAATTAATCACAAATTATATCTTCAAGCGAGCAGTGTTTGGTTCAAACAGACCCAACTGTCACAAAATGCGTTCTAGACTCCTCCTTCTCCTCTTCTCAGTGTCACTCAAGTAAGAGTAAAAAAGAGCTTAGTTACAGTTTCTAAAATATCCTACCCAACACAGGTGTTATCCAATTAGAATCAATGAAGCAGGAAAGGGGCACAAGAAAATATAAATAAAACGTCTGCTGAGGAATAGGTAGGCAAACTGCAAAACGGTTATACTTTATATATAAACTGAAGTTTTGTTTAAGAATCATTTACACTGTGAAATAATTTCATATTTTTTCATTGGAAGAAAACCAAGGAAATTACTGAAATAGAATAATTTACACTGACATTTAATGTCACAGGCTACTATTAAAATTATAAAACGGAAAATATAATACATATTAATTCCAATTGCAAAATAATGTTTCAATTTGATTTCTATTTTTTTTTAATTACACAAATATGTCGTTTTGTATTTTATAACTTTTAGTAAAAAACCCGTGAAATTTCATCTTCAATAAAATAATTTCATTTAAGTAAGTTCGTTGGTCTTTGTTGATTGTATACTGCCGTAACATACACTTTGATATGCCATTATGAAACTATAAAGGCTACAAGTTTATTTTCCAGAAGAGAGGATAATTTAGTCCCTTGTTAGGTCTACAAAACGAACATTATCCCTCACAAATATTAAATTAAGAAATTTTCACACTAAACGATCTTTAAGGGATTAGTGCATGCTATGTATTTTGTTTTATAGTTGTGATACAGTGTGCATCAATTAATCTAAACATTTAGTTCCATAATGTTAACGTAAATTTTTATAAATTAACTTAATTGAATCGTATCTCACTCCAGTGAAATTGTGTGCAAGGCGCCGAGAAGAGTAGTCGATATACCTGGAACACAACGGTTCTCAATTCAATTGAACATGCATAAAAAATATAAAATTGTTATGTCAAGATTTTAAGAAACTCCGGCCACTGAAATAGTGAAAAAAACATCAAATATGTTTCCAATTAATTACCAATGTCTATCAAAGATCGAAAATAAGTTTCTTTGCCCTTCAGGTGAATTTCTACATAATTAACCGTAGTTTTCAGAATTTTGCAAAATTTCTCTCCTTCGATGTATAAACAAATAAATTGTGTTTTTAATTACTCGTTTATATAGCTTGAACCAAAATGCAAGTACTTAAAATAAGTTCCCGAGAATTTCCGAAATCTGACCTTTGAATGGTATAAAAAGACGTAAAATATGTTTTTGAGTAACACTTGACATTAATTTATCTATTGTTAGATATAGATGTGTTGTTTGATTTAGAATAATGCTTACATAGATACCTGAGAAGTTTTATATGTTTTCTCTCCCAATAAACTCATTACCATAAAGAAATCAGTTTGTGAACCTTAGGCAGACGAAACAAAAAAGTACATGTGACTATCGGGAAATGAAATGTACGTTTTGAAATCTTATGGAACAGTAATGTCGTACAATTTCTGTGTTCATATGTCTATATAATTATAGTTTGCTATTAACTTGGCGCAAATGTACGTAACGGTTGAAAAGGAAAGTAATCATAGCTTCAATAGTAATCGCTTTAACGTGTTTAACCTTCAGTTGTCTTTCGTGTGGTAAGATTGTCAATACATGTTGGTATTTCCTCGTGGCAACTGCTATTATTGTAGACACATGTGCGGGCTAGGTACGAGAGTGAACACGTTATTTCCCGAGAATACTTCTAGAACGCAGTATGACACAAAACATTGCACAAGCTCGCTACGTGC
Organism: Medauroidea extradentata; assembly: GCA_003012365.1. Lineage (NCBI taxonomy): Eukaryota > Metazoa > Arthropoda > Insecta > Phasmatodea > Phasmatidae > Medauroidea > Medauroidea extradentata. Next base: position 4,545 of record PNEQ01114379.1, read on the forward strand.
GAAAATATCGCTCTGTACTTGACACGATAACGACTGTGATTCCCCTTAGAAAGCATTGTGCTCAAGACGCTAGTACAATCAGTAGAACAATTGCTGTAAACTTTCCCGGCAAACATTATTATCTAGTCATTTAGGGTTGCCAACATTATTGGAAACTGGAAGTAATAAATATTCGTCGGCTAGTAACTAAGACTTGCATATTCTCTTTCTTGTGGACATCTGCTTTTCTCCATTAAAATGTTTGCTAATTTATGCTATGCTATATAATTTATCCTGAAGAAAGCGCTGTAATGTTCATTGAAAAAAAAAGGAATATTCGATCTTTGAATGTTTATTGCAATGGGACATTATTACAAGAATAGATGTTCGTAAACTCATGCATACTTATTGACGGGATATTGTTGCAGAGACTATTTTCTATAGTTACCAAACGGCCTTTTTTGTTAATTAATTATCCTGCTAGAAGGAATTAATTATTTCCATACCGAATGTTCAGAAATTGTTTGTCGAAAAGTGATGATTCTAAGCCAAGGTATGTTTCTCAAGAAACGTGTGCCTACAAACGTATTCCTGTGACGTAGCAATTGCAAACAAATGGCGAGCGGATTTGAATTTGGCTTGCGGGTCAGCACATACCAGTGTTTGGAATGTACGGTTATCGCAACCAGGTTACAGCCGGCGAAATGCAGTTATTACCAATTCCTCTATTTTCTCAAAAGAATTCCTTGCAGATATGGGATAACCAATGTTCCTGCTGGTTTTCTGATTGATTCCTGTGGGTTGAATTGTGATTTATTTACTGCGTTTAGAGTAACAACTCAATCCTGATTGAACTAGGAGTGGACTGAAGAATCTAGATTCAAATTTTACTTTAAACACGTTCCTACTGGACTGAAGTAAGAGTAGAGTAAGTAATCCCGTTCAATAGGCGAGGTGGACTGGACTGTACAATTCGGATCGAAACATTTACTGTAAACACCCATCGGACTGAACTGAACGAAACCGAAGCGGTCCCCATATTCAGTCGTTTCCTTGGTTATGTAAGAGGTTAGGATCGTCCTGGGCTAACAAAATACAACTGTTTTATGTTATAAAAATAATTAGAAGTGCTAAATAGCCTATATCAAAACATATATCTATACAGATATATTCAAATAAAGTGTCTAGCAAATATTCACCTCTTGCTTATTTGACAGTCAGTTGTTCTGTAGTTCAGTGTTTTGCAAAGAGATGTCTCTAGACACAGATTCAGTTTATATTTATGTATCAGTCTGGATCGAAAATTTTATTGTAAACACATTTCAGTCCACTTTCAATTTTAGGTTCGCTCCATGTTGAATCCAGTCGAAGTTCAGTCCAGTCCAGTCCGTGATTTTAGCATGAAGCACTAATTGTTGTTCATGTGTTCATCTATGGTGCGAATAGGATAGTCATTCGCTAAAAGTTTTTCTTAAAGACGATTTTCCTTAATGATTTCTATGATGGAGTGTTGCCACTCTCCGGTGTGTTTTTTGTGACCTTGAGTGTTTTAGGTACATGAACGTGGTAAATAGGCTTTGAACATCAGAAGTCACCAAAATGTCGTCTGGTGCTTATTTTTAATGTCTGGGCTATGACAGTGAACTTGAGAGTGGGCAGAAGATAACATGGACAAGAGACACGTACAAAATTCAGCACTAGGCCGGTTTACAATTTTCCGTGTATTATACATACACTACAATTTTTCTAATTAATATTGTTTCAAAAAAAATAATAATACAAAGTACATCAAGTCTCTTACAGAGAAAAATTAGTAATTGTCAAATTACTAAACATAGAGAAAATAAAATTTAAAACAAATGTATATATGGTAAGACAAGTGTTCTTACACTTACAACAGCACTAATAACATACAATTATACAATACAGTTATCAACTTTGTAATATCTACTGTACTAATGTAAATAAAATTTTATATATTGGGAATAAGCGACAATGAAAAAAAACTGGGATAGTTTACAAATCAAGAATAATTAATACCGTAACTGCAGCTGGCTATTAACTTTTTTGCTGTTTGTGCAGCATAGATTGATACTGTGTTTTAAATACAGCAGCTGATGTGCACTGCTGGAGATTGTCTCGAATGTCATTCCAGAGTTGGCATGCTTGGTAACTAAATGATTTTTCATACATTTTTTGTCTGTGCTTCGGAATTTGAAGGTTATTTTTGTGTCTGGTGTTATATCTGTGTGTTAAGGATTGTTCTTTGATTTTGGTGTACAAATAAGTCGGTAGCTTGTTACGTTTAATATTTTTTAGTTGTGTAACGAAGTGAAATTTGCATCTATTGTACATATTGAGCCAATTTGTCCTTGATAAAGGTTCGCTGATGTGACTATTTTTCTTTATACAATATATATATATCTTACACATGCGTTTTGAAGCTTTTGAATTCTGTACTGTTGTGTTTTATCCAAGCAAACAAACAACCCAGAGAAATAATTAAAAAGTGAAAGTACAAGGGAGTCACAGATTTTTAACTTAAGTTGTTTTGGCAAGATCTTTTTGAATTTGTATAAGTGTCTGAGCCTGTAGTAGCCGGTTTGAATACAGCCGGAAACATGTTTGTGCCATGTGAAGTTTTCATCAAATATTATCCCTAGGTTCCGATAATGATGACAGGGCGAGACAGGGATGCAATTTATAGTAATTTTGATGGGAAGACTATTTTTGTTAAGATTTTTTGGTGTCCCTATTGTCGTGTACTTACATTTCCCAGCATTTAGTTTAAGTCCGTTTTCAATGCACCAATAGTGTAGTTGGTTTAAATCATCATTAATTCTGTCTATGGCTTGGGAAGTTTCTTCGACTGGAAAAGATATCAATAATTGTGTATCGTCTGCGTACTGATGACATTTCATATGCTTAAAACAATCTGGAATTCCCAGTATGAAAATGGAAAACAAAAGTGGTCCCAGTATAGAACCCTGTGGAACACCAAGCATGTTATATCTATTAGTAGATGCTAAATCTCCTTCGTTAGTGCGTACGTGAACTTGCTGTTGCCGGTTCGTTAAATATGTTTTAAACCACTTAAGTACGGATTGCGACAAACCAATCTTAGCTAGTCGCGTCAGTAGCAATTCGTGATTTAAAGTATCGAAAGCTTTTGTAAAGTCTAGAAACAATAAGATTGTAATTTTGGAATCGTCAAATGCTCTGTACATGTCGTCAGTTATATCCAGAAGAGTAAAGTAAGTGCTATGACCGTAACGAAACCCTGATTGCTTTTCATACGCTTTATTATTGACCAACATGTATTTGCATATTTGATGATAAACAAGTTTTTCAATGATTATTGAGGTAGCTGGGAGAATACTTATTGGTCTTAAATCTTTAAATTCTAGAGGTTGGTTGATTTTAGCTACTGGGATAATCTTTGATTGCTTCCACTGGTCAGGAAAGTCAGAATTCTGTAGGGAAAAATTGATAATGTAGGTTAAAATTGGAACACAGTAAGGGGTATATAACTTTATCATTTGTATACTGATCCCATCAAGGCCAACGGCTTTTGTTTTTATACCATTTATAGTTTTGTAAACTTCCGTTTCCGTTACAGGTTTAAATAAAAATCCCGTGTTACCTACATGTTTTACGAAACATGGTTTTCCTAGTGGTGGACATATATTAACCGATGTTATAAAGAAATCATTGAGTTCTTATGGTAATAATAGTGCTTGTGGTATGTCAACACTGCTAGGTGTGGTTACATGAAATTGCTTTAAATTGTTCCATAGTTGCTTTGAATCTTTGTGTATATTAATTTTGTTATGAAAAAAATTTAATTTACTATGACGAATTGTATATTTTACTGTGTTTCGCAATGTCTTATATTTTGCGAAGTCTTCGTATGAGCGTGATTTTAAAATTTTCTTCTTAGCGGTGTCCCTTTTTCATTCGTAGGCAAATTTCTGATGTCAACCATTGTGCGTTTCTTTGATTTTTATGTATTCTAGTAAGCCGTAGAGGTGCGTGCCTGTCAAACAAGTCTATAAGAAGGATATTAAATTTATTTAACTGTTCTGTTGCTGACTTGCATTCACGGATTCCGTCCCAGTTTATTTCACAGAGATCTTGAAGGAACGAAAATTGATTGAAGTTTTATAATTACGTACTAATTTGGTGCCAGGATTGTATACTGGAAGTGGAAATGCATATGTCAAATACTGTAAATTGTGGTCAGTAAACCCGATCATTTCGTTCTGACCACATGTTAGCACTTTTCTCTTATCTTTTACTATGACAAGGTCGATTAGTGTTTCAGTGGTGAGAGTTATTCTGGTAGGCGACTTGATCATTTGGCAAAAACCGTATGTGCCAAGAACATCATTTCAATATTTGACATCCGAGTTTTTAGTTTTTAACATATTGATGTTGAAATCGCCTAAAACGATTACATCGTCATAGGTTTCTAACATTATTGATAATATGTTTTCTAGGGCGTGCAAGTCTTTATATGGTGTGTTTGGTGGTTTATATACGACTCCAACAGCAATAACTCTGTGTATATGATGTACCTCTAACCATAACTGTTCGATGTTACTTGAGTCTAACTGTGTACATTCTATTTTTCTACCGCGTAAGTTACTTCTTACGTACATAGCAACTCCACCTCCTGTTCTACGGATTGTTCTATCTTTTCTAATTATATTGTACCCATCTACGTTCAACAGCGTTGGTGGTATACCAGGACGTAGCCAACTTTCAGTAATGGCAAAAATGTGAGTATGATTATTGTCATTGATGATATCACGCACGCCATTAACGCAACACATAAGGGAACAAACGTTCAGGTGGCAAATATTTATGTGAGTTCCAGTGTTTACAAACGGCAGTTTCCAGGGTGAGTTCCGCACATTACCGGGGGTGGCTAAACTGGTTTGCGATGGAGGGGGATGTACCACCACAAGTTGCTGTGTCTTTCGAGAATGACGAGCAAGCGACTGACCTTGACTATCCAGGGTGGACAGCGGAAACTCCTCTAAGGGCTGCACAAACTATGACAACACTCCAGCGACTCTCATTTCCAGTATTTTTCTCGCAACATAAATTTAATGGCATACAGTTACGGTTACCCAATGTTTAAAGTCGAGAAATGTATAATGATGTCTTCAAAATATTACGTGATATACACAGTACTGTGACGTGCACTGGCACGTAGCACTTACTTGGCCCCTTATCATACTGTAATTTCAATTTTTTTTGTCTTAATTAATGTTTTTTTTTTTTTGTGATAACAAATTAAGTAGGCCAACTTAACCAGGTATAAGGGTGTATACGGCGGGATCCAACCTATTAATTGGGGATGCGAGTAGAGAAATTTACATTAAAATTTTCTTTTTAATTTTAAATTTAACTTTAAAGCAAGAGAAAAGCATAGAATTTGACATGTCAATTTTATGGGATTTATATCGTGTTTGGACTCATTTGAAAGCTAATTTAATTTCAAGCAATTTTTCTAAGTAAACTTTTCTTATATTTTGCCTTGTTTAAATTTTGTTAAATTTCAAGTAGCTAATTAGCTTGCTTCTCCTGGAATAGGATTTATGTGGCAGGCCAGTAGTAGTTCTCTTGCTTGGAAGCACGCACAGAGAAGTGCTG
>PNEQ01114380.1:0-10295 GCA_003012365.1 Medauroidea extradentata
TTTTTATTAATATATCAAGAATTTTTAGACAACATAATTATATGGATTCCTCGGTAGTATAGTGGTTAGTATCCCCGCCTGTCACGCGGGAGACCGGGGTTCGATTCCCCGCCGGGGAGAAAATATTTTTATTAATATATCAAGAATTTTTAGACAACATAATTATTTGGATTCCTCGGTAGTATAGTGGTTAGTATCCCCGCCTGTCACGCGGGAGACCGCGGTTCGATTCCCCGCCGGGGAGAAAATATTTTTATTAATATATCAAGAATTTTTAGACAACATAATTATATGGATTCCTCGGTAGTATAGTGGTTAGTATCCCCGCCTGTCACGCGGGAGACCGGGGTTCGATTCCCCGCCGGGGAGAACATATTTTTATTAATATATCAAGAATTTTTAGACAACATAATTATTTGGATTCCTCGGTAGTATAGTAGTTAGTATCCCCGCCTGTCACGCGGGAGACCTGGTTTCGATTCCCCGCCGGGGAGAAAATATTTTTATTAATATATCAAGAATTTTTAGACAACATAATTATTTGGATTCCTCGGTAGTATAGTGGTTAGTATCCCCGCCTGTCACGCGGGAGACCGGGTTTCGATTCCCCGCCGGGGAGAAAATATTTTTATTAATATATCAAGAATTTTTAGACAACATAATTATTTGGATTCCTCGGTAGTATAGTGGTTAGTATCCCCGCCTGTCACGCGGGAGACCGGGTTTCGATTCCCGGTCGGGGAGTAAAATTGTCGTCTGGCTTACACTTGACCGATACTGATGTATGAATTTTGAAGGATGTATTCTCTGCTGAATAAATGTAGATTAAACTGAATGTTTTATTTTAGTTACCTTAGTGTTTAAGTGGTGACCACGAAATGTTTTTTTTTGTGGTGACGACAAAATAAGTGCTATTGTTCTAATACCAAAATGTTTTTTTTTTTGCAGCTAGTTAATATATTTTCTCTTGATTCTCCAGTGTTACCTCTCTCACTCATCTAACGATGGAAACATCGCGAATAGAGGAACGTCGATGATGAACGTGCAAGCCCTATTCTGACTTTCAGAATGCTCGACTGGTGAGTGTGCGCGTCTCACGACACGTTCCAACAAATAAGATCCCTGAGAGGGAAAGGATGCTGGAGAGACGGTGGAGATGCAGAGAGTTGCTGCCCCCCCCTCATCTAGTAGTTCTTACATCCTTGCATCGTGCTCGCGGAGAGGATGGCCAAATATACAGGCGTGACCCGAACCAATAAACAGCGGCCTGAGAGAACCACTTTGGCGGCTCGCTGTCACGGCCAATGAGGATACATTAGTTCTCGCGCGCTTCCCCGCAGGCGACCCGGTGCTTGGGAAACGTTTTTGCTCTTTACTTTTCTTGGAGGGAGGGGGGGGACCAGAATAGCAGAGGCGACAAGCAACATCGGATTCCTTTCTTCTGCGTGATATTCCGCCGCCCACGCACCCGCCGAGTAGAATGGCCAGATGCGTAATGCTAAGATTATTACGACAAGTCTGTGCCGGTTTAATATCTAGGCCTACGTGTTTTGGCTCTCGGGAACAGCTGAACGTTAAGAGCCAAAGTACCACTATAGACGAGAAACATATCGCCTCTATTCGCAGAGCGTCAAACTGACGCGCAAGGTCTTTGTTGTAGCCTTTTCCAATGGGACTTAGGCCCAAGCTATGTCACCAAAACTGTATTTTTGGATAGTATGAAGCGATGGCCAACCTATGCATCTCGTTTTGTGCTTTACGAATTCCGGTGGTATTTTCCTAGATACAGCAATAAAAAAAATTGTCATTTTGAGATGCCAAAAAATCATGTTTCTAATAAACGTGGTGAATTTTTAAAATGATAGAAGAATAGTTTTAAGTATGTATTCTTTTCGTAGACGAACTTATTAGGAATAAGTTAACCAGTTTCACATAAAAAAAAATACGCGTAACATGCTACTGTATTATATTTTGCCGAGAGGAAGTCGAGTGAAAGTTACATAATATTGTTACAAGTTTGAGACATAAACTTTATATGTGGGCAATTCCCATGAGTTCTTTTGGGATAGAGGTCTTATAATTAGAAATAAAAGAGTTAAATTAAGTATTGGATTTAATAGCTCACAAAGCTACCAAATACACAAAACAATAATCAACTATAACTCGCACAACACAATTAGTTATGCACACAATTACTCCTGTGTCACATACACGTTAATTAACTCTGACAATTAAAGTACAAAAAATGTCTACCCTCAATTAATTGAACACTACAAATTACAATAAAATCTAGTCATATTTCCAATTAACAGTCTTTCAAGTAGTGACAGTGTACAACCTTAATAGTCCGCCGTGGTGATGAAACGTCGTGTGCTGCGCAGCACCCCGAGTGCACCGCTGTCTTCACTCTTGAGGTCTTCGGTTCGACTCCCGTCGCGTACCTCCTTCTTCGTCCGTCAGCCCGCCGCAACAGTCATCTTGTTTCGCCCAACACTGCTCCGAAGGTTGCCACCTGCCGCCTCACAGTAGACTCTGACGTCACCAAGATGTCTTCACCAGTCTATCTCCACCACCACAGCACCTTCCTCTAGTACGACCAATAGCGAACTCTCCTCAAATGTGCCGATTCTGCGCTTTTATACTAGGCAAGACAGTCGGGTCTTCCCCGCATTTCAGGGGTCTAAAATAGACATTACATCATGTTTCTGACATGATTTTAGCCACGTAGGCCGCCCTCGAAGGGTTAAAGCGCAGTTGGGACAGGTATCTATGACGTAGTTTCGGCGGGATTCCCACCACGAGACACCCGGGCTTTGAGTCATGGGCCAGCCCTGAAGGTGTTTCGACACGGGCCCCATCCAGCCCGCCCTCAGAAACACAGCACGCAACAATATGTTACCAGTGACATTTTGTTCATCTCGGCCAGATCCATGTTTCTTGATAGTCATTTATGACATTTTTAAGACTATTCTAGGTTTTTTTTTACATTGGTACAAAACCTCAAAAGCATTTTCGAATTGTATGCTTTGCAAAATTCAAGACTAAAATCAGTTATATGATGCACAATTATATATATGTAGGCGTGTTAAAAAATAATGCTTTCGTTCGTTCGCAATAAAATATTTTACTAGATTTTGGATGATTTTCATAACACAATTGGTAGTAATACTTTGGGTACTAAATTTTGAAAATACATTAGGTTCATTACTACAAAAAAGTACAAATTATGATACATTTACTACAAAAAATGTAGGAATGATTCGATACAAAAATATTTTTAGAAAAAATATTTTCAAAATCACCGTCAAGCTACCGAGCGTTACCTTAAATGCCCTGAAATCAACGAACTAAGCATTTTCATTAAAAAGCACTGGGAAACATTAGTTTAATATTTTTTGTTACATTTTCAATCCTGTAGCAATATACTATACTTCTCAATGCACAACATGGTTTCTGTCCGGGAGCGGCACAATTAAAAAATATCAAGCATCACCGAATATAATTATTTAACATGTAGTTCCCTGTGTCTGTTCACGTCAAGAGTCTCAGACAGGCAGCGTCCTTAAGTGAGTTCACGTGGCAAAATTGCGTAATTTTATATTTGTAGGGCATTGTGTTCGTTTTACAGACGATACTTGTGATTACAGATTCCACCTAACTCTCTCAGTTTTTCCATAACGGCATGTCTAATTCATAATTCTCAAGTTACGGGAACATTGGGATAAGAAATACCCATTGACTTACTCCAATGAAATAATTTACATTAAAATGAGATATTATGGACAATATGCTAAACTACTTAAAAACACACAACAAAGTCCTTTTGCATTTTTTTTAAATTGCCATATGTGAAGTAAATTTTCATCATTTTCAGATATTTTTTTAAAATGTAGAAAAGAATCTTATTGAGTGTTTTTAAATATTTTAGCATATAGCACATAATAGCCTATATAATTTCTGTGTAAATTATTTCATTCGAGTAAGACACTTGGTTTTCGTTTCTCCTATGGTCTCGTAAATTGCAAAATTTGACTTTGTCATGTCACTGTGGGAAATCTATGACAGTTAAAAAGGTTTTACAAGTGGAAACTGTAGTCACAAGTAATGTCTATAAAAAGAGCAAATATAAAATTATGAATTCCTACCACGTGAACTCCTTTAAGCCGAAATTACACGCTAGTTTGTTCAAGGTCTGTCGTACCAGGTACTGTACCAGCCGGTACGGATTTTGCCATCTCGGTTGGGCGGATTTCGTTCACCTGTTTGATAATGGGACCTGTGATGAGTTGCGTCTCGTGGGTTGTTGCCAGGTGGGGCTGCAGATAGTCGGAACTGTACACTCTTGATGAACGCGCCGTGGACCAACGAGCATGAAATATTTGCCGGCTACTAGATATGTTGTGACCACTCAGTAGTAAGGGGCACCTGCACATAAGCGTGTCAGTGGCTGTAGAGTCAACCAGCGCACAACCCTGTACAGCTCTTGGCAACTGCAGCCCTACCTGGCAACAACCCACGAGCCGCCACTGCCTGTGATATTTTCTGTCCTGCATTCTTTACCCTCTTCCACAACTGACCAATCATATCGCATTGTCGACACGTGGAGCGCCCCGCGTGGCAGTTGGATAATGAAGCCGAAAGTGATGTCACCATTGTGATAATGCAGATAAATAAATGTATTTTGTATGAACAAATAAAAATCACTGCACTCTTTAAAAATAAATATTTTTACTTTGAAATTTTGGTACGTAGGAAATATACATACGATACACATGGGATAATTTAATTTCAATAAGTATGTCGCAACGCTATAGTGTTTGTAGTATTTACAACAAAGAACATCAAGAAACCGGTGTATTGTTCTATAAGCAAGGTGTGCATTTACAACTTTACGCTGTGTGAGTATAGGCCTACCAACTGTTACATTACAATAGTTAGAGAAATTGGGACCACTTTGTTTCAATGGCTTTACGTGACACACACTGTAAAAATGTTAGCAATGCTACTCATCATATGTATGGTAATATTCCCCAACCTTGAGAGGGAAATCTGATTTCCGAACATGTGTGGACATTTTCGCAAGGTAGTGTATTCGCCACACAAACCACTCGGAAGTTTCGCTCGCGCGTTATGTCAAATTGTCCTAGAGGTCTTGCGCCAATATGTAATGAAAAATTACATTACCAGTTGAGTAACTTTCTTTGACACGTGTTGAGTAATTTTCCCTCACTTGTAGAGGGTATTAGCTTCCATTACATGTAGAGTAAATTTACCTCAATCTTTTTTACAGTGGTAGCGCTGCACCGTGGTAAGTGGTTAGATGTTTTAATGACGTCCAAGTTAGGAAAAAAATCGTAATATTATATTTGTATGAAATAGTGTTAGTTTTGTAGATGTTACTTAGGAATACAGTTCCCTCTCACAAAAAAAAAATAACTCAACCAGTTTTCCCATAACGGCACTTCAAAGTCAAAATTAGCAAGTTTGTATTTCTCATAAGTCGCAAAAACCGATGAACGCAAAAACCGATGAACGTAAATAAATTACAAATTCACACTGATACTACACGTCACAGGCTACTGATTGATATATATATATATATATATATATATATATATATATATATATATATATATATATATATATATATATATATTTATTTTTTTTTTAATTCATAGCAAAACATTTTTTTTATCTTAATAATAAAAACCGTTAAATATCCAAAAATTTCAGAAATTCTTTTTAAAGTGTATTTCTTAACGTACCGATTCGCAACAGAACTTAACAGGCCGTGTGAGGTCGTGTGGCGTGTGGGCCATTACTTAAGGGCGCGGTCTATTGCAATTTTCATCGCCATTTTTTTAATTTTTTATTTGTACCAGATATTTTTTTCTTATTTTAGACACAAAATGGGACTAAATTGGGCTCTTATAACATTTTTTTATCTCTCATAGTTTTCGCGTAATGGCTTGTTAAAGTCATATTTTGCATGTTTCCGTTTTAACGACTACACTAAAAAAAATATTGAATTTTTAAAATTTTAATTTTTAGTTTCAGCATTTTTTTAAATTCAAATAATTTTTATTCTTTAATTTTATGAGCATGTCATTGTAGCCTGCAGTGCCTTTATCCACTGTTATTTTTTTGAGTTTGGTATATCAGTTGGTTTTAGTGTAGTCGTTAAAACGGAAACATGCAAAATATGACTTTAACAAGCCATTACGCGAAAACTATGAGAGAGAAAGACTGTTATGAGAGCCAAATTTAGTCCCATTTTGGGTCTAAAATAAGAAAAAAACTGTCTGGTACAAATACAAAATAAAATAATGATGAAATTTGTGATAACTGCGCCCTTAAGAAGCAACAGATACAGTGAAATTTTATATTTTTCGGTAAGAATTGTGGGAATGATCCAATCAGAGTATTCGGGAAGTGAAATAATCAATGCGTATATTTTAATAACATTAGTTAAATACGTTAGAGCTATATACGATGGTTTTGGATTGTTATGATCGTTTCAAGCTAATAAAAATATAGTTAAGCTTATATTTATTTTTTAGTGTAAAGACGGAATAGCTGTTTGTAAAGTTTTTAAAATCACATTTGGCTGGCAAACAACTCGTAGTGTATAACTGTTTCGTCTATACAAGACATATTATTAATTTTAAAAATGTTAATCTGATTTAATGGAAATTCTTGCTATAAAATAACAGAAATATAAAAAGTTTGAAGATAGCAGATTAGCCGGGTCGTTACTGGCTGGAATTAAGAATTAACGTATTTATTATGAACCAGAATTACTTAAGGCTATTTTCCGTGTGTGTGAATGACTCTTACTGCATAATTTTTTTAATTCTTAATTTTTTAATTGTTAACTACGCTTCAGTGGAAGATTTGTCTTGTTTTGTCTTTAGCTTAGCAATATTTCACAGCTTAAAATGTGTAGTCGTTATCGAAATTGTTGTATTATTTTTAAAAAATTGAAAATCCAGAGAATGTATATGCAATGGGTACACACTACTCAGCCTAACATTTTTCAGCCTAAAATTAGGCTGGATGTATTTTAGGCTGTATGATTTTAGGCTGAACGACTTTATGCTGTGTAACCGTATGGTGAATAATTTTAGGCTGTATGACATTAGGCTGAGTGACGTTAGGGTGAATGACTGTAGGCTGAGTAATTTTAGGCTGAACGATTTTAGGCTGTGTGGCGGTCGCCCTCAGCGGTAAGTAAAAGTCAGAATTAGCGAGTTACGGGAACAAAGGAACAACAATAACTAAGTTAGTCTACTTGCCCGAATGAAATAATTTACACTGAAATTAGATACTATGGGCCATACATTTAAAAACACACAGTTGTCTTATTTTAAATTTCCATAAATTTTACAAATTGTCTTCATTTCTAGATTTTTCAGAAAGTACAAATGAATATTATAGTGTGTTCTTAAATATTTTAGCATATGGCCCACAATTTCTGTTTCATTGTAAACTATTTCATTCATGGTCAAATAAGGTTATGTGGGAGAAGGGGTAAAAATATTTTTAGTTTTTAAAAGATAGTAGTTTTTAACATCTTTTAAACAAAAGAAATTTCAACTTGATACTTTGAGCGATTTGGTATCTGCAAGCCTCTGAACACACAAACATTATATGAAACACATTATTACTGTCAAATAATTAATACATCAATATTATAATGTCTACATTTAAATTCATTGTATAATTTCTTCTACTGAAATGCAATGAAACATAGGTGTTGTAAAAATTATGTTCATGTTTGAAACCACATATCCAGTTCATCAATAGAAGGAAAAACAACTCCATAACATTATTTACTAGAGTTGATAACCTGTCAGTAATTTGGTTGTTGTTTTTCCTGTGCTACCGTAACTTGCAAATTTTGACTTTGTAATTTCGCTATGGGTAAACTACGAGAGCCAAAAAAATTTACAAGCTGAAAATGTAGTCACAAGTAACGTCTATAAAACGAATACAATGCCGTAGAAATATAAAATTATGCAATTGCCACGCAAACGCCCTTAACCCGCTGAACAAGCAGCGGTGCGTGTTGTGTTTAAACTACGCATATCATAATATTGCTTCTTTAACATCGGGTGATGGGGAAATTTCAACTCTTACGGACGTGTTTTCAATCTATCAAAATGATAATGCGAAATGAAGAGCGGAATTATTTTTTAAGCATATGAGCGGTTTGGAGCAGTCCAAACATAGTATGCCTGCACATTATTCATGAAATAATGTACACTTTTGATGGCCTAATTTTTTCCCCTTTCAACCAGTTTGTATGTATTTTTTGTCTTTTATTAACACAAAAATAACAATATAAATGAAAACACAGTTATGTTCACACTCCGTACCTAAATCTCCAATGTAAATACAGTATATTAGCATGCATAGTCACTGTAAAAGAACTTCCTACAATGTTTAGGAAGCAATTAACCTAAATGCAGTATGAGACAGTTACCATACTTCCGTCTTGTAAATATGCTAACTTCTATAGTTGTTGCAATACAAGTCTGGATCTGGGAAACAATTCTACCATTCCTACTTTCTTAGCGCTCCTATACGCAAATGTATGGGAAATTTACACACTATTGTTATAGTGTATGAAATGATCCGTCACGTCATGTAATGTCTGTGTTACTATTTAGTCTTTACAACAACTTGTGCTCTACGTTGTGCCCAAAACAAAACGCGGCATTTTCATGACTCTGCGGATATATTAGGAGCGACAGTAAAATTCTGCAGGTTCTTTTAGGGACAGCCTAGGCTTCGACCACCTATGTACAGATCAAAGATGTTAGAAGGGTCCAGATGGAGCATGTCGCCGGGAATTGTAACCAAATAAACGCTTGATGTGGCTGGTATCAATATGGTCGACTAATTAAAAAATTGAGGAAATATTAGTTAGGAGATGTGTACAGGCTAAAATATAGCGTTTTCAACCTAAAACATCAATTAAAGAGCATAATACATTAATTTACCATAAAAAATACCAGTCTGATGTGTACTTTTGAGGTTAAAGCAGTATGGCGGCTGGCAAATTTGGTGGCTACATCTCCCCCCTCTTGGCTTCACTCCCCTCGCCTACATTCAGACCTTACGCTACCCCCGTGGTACAGATACATGTATGCTTATTTTTAATTTTTTTATTGGCTCACGGCTCGTCCGCCAAGTACACGGAGATTTAAAACCGATATAGTAGACCCATAAAAAGTGGGTGGCTGATTATGTGCGGAAAAAAAGTTATTAGGGTAGACACGAGGTTTCACGGAAGCAGTCACAGTAAACTATAACATAACGACCTTATAAAATACGAAAGTCTGTGCAGTCTAGCGAAAAGGTCATTGAACCCACAACATTTCACTATAAGTTCATTCTAGGTCAGGTTGAAAGCCAATAATGTATATACCTACTTCATTACTCCTACTATGATTAGACGACACCTGTTTCAATACATCTTTGACGACTGCAAGCCAGTGATAAATAAGGAAACAAGTCGTGGTGGTAACACGTGTTACAGTTAGAAGCCAATGGATATTTGACTTTGGCCAGTGAGTGTAGGTCTGAGAAGTCTAAGCTGTTGTCGGATTAATACGCGAAATACTCGTGCCTCTACCTATAAGGAGTTTTTATAAAGATTATTTTGAGTAAATTTGCTACTTTCAATATCTCAAAATTAAAAGTATATTCCTGTAGAAATTTTAATTCTAAATAAATAGCCATCAGAACTGTCGAAAACTAGATTTCTTGGAAAAATACGTTTGTACTGCCATAGCCTACAAGTGAGGCAGGGTCATCGATGTGACAACACTGCAAAGGAGGATAATTTTAATACGCTTTGAGAACTCCGACGACAGATTTCACTCATTCGCCAGTATGTAGGGCAGACAAACAATTCAGGGAAAGCCTTAGGCATTACGGGTGTTCAAGTGCGTCAAATGACAAAATTTGTGCTGTTGTAATAAAGTATTAACGTTGCAGATGATACCTGTGAGTATAGTTTCCTCTAACGAAAGAATTTTAGTTCTAATAGCTTTCCCATGACAGTGCGTCAAAATAAAAAAATGCATATTATACACTGAGAGAAAGAATTGTTTCATTATACTAAATATATTTGTTTGGGTGATGTTTGCTTCAGCTAAACAATATTTTGTTGGTAATACCAAGCTTGGTGTCCTTCAAACAAAATTATTTATTTCCCTCGACCAAATTATTCATTTAAACGCAATTTGTTTGTGCCAGACGTATATTTGGTTACTACAGGACGTCGA
>PNEQ01114381.1:0-10295 GCA_003012365.1 Medauroidea extradentata
CCGTAGCATGCAGCCAGGTCCACAGGAAACCTACCGTAGCATGCAGCCAGGTCCATAGGAAACCTACCGTAGCATGCAGCCAGGCCCACAGGAAACCTACCGTAGCACGCAGCCAGGTCCACAGGAAACCTACCGTAGCATGCAGCCAGGCCTATAGGAAACCTACCGTAGCATGCAGCCAGGTCCACAGGAAACCTACCGTAGCATGCAGCCAGGCCTATAGGAAACCTACCGTAGCATGCAGCCAGGCCCATAGGAAACCTACCGTAGCATGCAGCCAGGTCCACAGGAAACCTACCGTAGCACGCAGGAGAGAAAAAAAAAGACAGGGCTGGTGTTAACAGCCCCGGACAGCCGATAAGTGCGACAAGCAGCGTAGTTTCCCGTATCAAAAGAGCCGCCACATCATTCCACGTCTGTATTACTATTTAATAAAACACGAAAAAATTCGTGTTTACTTGTATGCACTACATAGAATACAAACAACTGTAGGTTCGTGCTACTTTTACAATTGGCCCTTGACTTATTTGACACCACCTTGAAGTAGCTAAGCCAATAACAACAATGTGGCTAAATAGAGGCCCATTTAACTGTGACAGCGAGTAGCTAATGAACAGCTGCTGTTTGCTTGAGTACACATATATTCTTGGAGGCTATCCTACAGGTCAGTGACCCCGCGAATTTTTCCCATCTCAACTATTTAGGCTAGTCTGTGCCGAGCAGTGTAATATCGCAAGCCTGGTATGCTCTATGTATCCAGAATTGAGTGATTGATGAATGTCGGCGCGCCGCTATGTAATTAGTGACGTTGGTTTTGTTGTCGGTAAGCGTGTTGGTTGATAAGAGGGGATGGGTGAGGGACGACTTTCAAGTAGAGGCGGGAAGACTTCGTCTCTAAAAAAAATTAATCAGTAGGCCTATCCAAGCAGTCAGTGATCTTTGAAATAGTTCGCGAAAAGTCTATGAAGTTAGCTTCTGATGGCAAGCTGCTTTGACTTTACGTTTCAGATAAACAGAAAACCTAAAGTCATTACGGTTGTTCGCAAAGAACCAGCTGATTACGTACGTTATAATGAAACGATGTTTATTTCTGAGTATCGTTTTACTCTTCAGTACTTGGATTTCATGAAAAAAATGTAACAGTCGTGTCTAAATGTACTCGGGAAACCTTGTAAATAGCATTCGACAAATATTCGTCAGTAGATGGCGCTGCTTTTGTTCTGCAAAATATCATAATAATTGAAAAATATTTTAATAATTAAGCCTTATTTTCTTAATTTTTACATGGCATGTTTTTATGGCAAACATACAATGATTTTAAATCACGATAATCCCGTTAAAAAAAAAAAAAACAGATTCTCAGTATTTTTTCAAACTGTCATTACTTTGACTTCACGTTTGTATTGTATATTGAGGATACATTTAAAGTAACGGAAACTAGAAGTAAATTCTGTGTAGACCTATACACACACTTATCTAGAGTTAGTCTGGCAGTGGCGACGGAAGGTATGCTTGTAAGAGGTGGAGCGACAGGATCGTTGTGAGAAATTTATTTTCAAGTTTTTTCCTATAACAAATTATTAAAGCTAGGGAGGGAAGGAAATTTAACGTGCAATGTGGTTTTCTAGTCTAAATATTGAATATACAGGTGGCCGAAATTGTAAAATTTTTAAATATTAAAACTTAGGGTGGGTACAAACGCATATACCAAGACTTCTCAATTAAGTGTACCTTCCGGCCACGTGCTTAAATTTTGTAACTACCAAAATCACTCGGGGGCCAAAAGTAAAAAAAAAAAGCAGTTAATAATTAGGCATTGTACAGAATCATTTGATTAACTTAATGTTAGTCTAACATAAATCATTGTCATACGCAGAGATTACATTGACCTAACTATAACTATTAAGAAATAGCCTTTAAATTATTATAACAAAACATTTTCGCTGATTTATGACATTTTGATGGCGGGCCAGTAGAAATCTCTCTACGGGCCGCATCTGGCCCACGGGCCGCCTATTGAGAAGGCCTGGCCTATACCGTCCCACCCCTCTGTTCCACGGGAGGGCCAGTGTCCCGTTGGCTCCCCTCTCCCGCCTATGAGTCTCTGTTACGTCAACAGTTGTTGACGTCAGTGTTTGCCCCGACGATATATCCGCCGTGAGTGAAGAGAAGCTCGCCTGTATTACATTTCCCATGCATTTGAAAACAAATAAGTGTTTCACGTCATTCTCTTCGTACGGAGAAAAACCCCCGTGGCTCATGTCGGTTCGGGGAAATCAACCCCGCTCAACCGACAACCGACCTCCCGACTTGGCTGGAAATCCCACGCGAGCCCCGTCTTTAACTCTATTTGCTCGTTCGTTTGTTTATTTTTTTTTTGCCCTTCTCCTCTGCTCCTGGTTGCTACAGTTACCAAGCAGTCAGAGGAACCTCAACCCCATTCAACCCCATCTGCTAGGGGTTTCCTGGCGGTTCATTCTGTATGCGCCTGTTAAGCCAGGCGTCTAAAGCCTCCTGCCTGCCGTGGGGCTTCTGGGAGATTGGAATTGCATTGAATGCTGCCACGGGCTAAATCTCCTTAAATTAAAACATTCGGCCCCGGCGCGAACCCCCAGCGCGAAACAATTTCCTTTAAGAACATTAAACAGTTTCGTCCGTTTGTTTATCCACGGGGTGCTTTTCCTCCGGGGGTCTCAGCCCCCCACCCACCTCTTCTTATCCCAGGGCGCTGCTGAATCTGCAATGAGCTACAGCTCCGGGCTGCGCTCAACACGGAGTTTTTGTTTTCGCAAGCCCGGAATCCTCCCGCTTTTTTTCCAGCTCCGGTGTTACTTAATTATAACAGAGATTTACAGAAAAATAAACCTTAGGTTCGACAAGAAAGAAGAATAAAAACAGAGAGATTACCTCCGCGATAAGAAATTCTACAATCTAAACTGAAAACACTGAATATTCACAGCTGTCCAATGCCGTGTCACACATTCGAATAGTTGAAACTATCCCGGCCGAATGCAACAACGAAATAAAATATTTTATTCAGTTAGAAATTTTCCCTTCCTTAAAAAAAAAAAAAAATAACTTATTTTTTTAGCTAGATATAAAGCGTAACTTTACATCAAACACTCAAGAAAAGAAAGTGCCAAAATTAAAATATTAAAGAATATCGACCTTAGGCATGTTACCTTAAGACATTAGTCCATGGTGATGTTATATTACTTACGTACAGCATTTTCTTAACACTGTTGCCTGATTGGCCTGCTACAGCATTTGTTGTGCGGGTAGTATTTCGTGAAGCTGTCCACACTACACAGCGATAACCATTGCGCTCTTCCACTACGTCAAACATTTTTTTACTAATATTCGCTTTTTTTTAGGTTCCTGTTTAAAATAGATATATACCACCCCGGGATTTTTTGTGTACAAAAAACCCAACTTCTTGCCTGCTGAAGCCTTAAAAAATTTATAGATGGATTTATGTAACATTTTGAAAGACAGTGATTCACAATAATATTTCTCGCAAATTGGTTATTGTTTGAAGAAGATATCTTCAAAACTGGCTTATCCAAATGCAATTTCATTAGTATGTGTTTCCCTATACCAAATTGTCACAGATGTCAAACCAGGCAACACACTTAAAAATAAAATGTTTGTACAAAGTGTAAATTTTTTAAAGCAGCGTAACTTCATTGTGACCAATAAAGTGACCGAGTGAGGTGGGGCAGACATAACATGTTGGACTTGCATGCGGGAGGACCCGGGTTCGCGCCCCGGCTCCGGCCATCCTGATTTCAGTTTTCCATGGTTTCCCGAAATCACTCCAGGCGAATTCTAGGATGGTTTCTTAACATAGGCCATGGCCGACTCCTCTCCCAGATCCTGTCATTGTGTTTTGTTTCACTGTCTATAATGACCTCGCTGTCGACGAGACATACAGCACTTACCTTACAAAAAAATTGAAACTAAACACTTCTAATATTCAACTAATATCCGCAACAACCACGAATAAGAACTACTATAACTATCCTATTATTAATATTATTAATGCGAAAGTAACTCTGTCTCGCTTTCACGCCAAAACTACTGAACCGATTTAAATGAAATTTGGTATACAGATAGTCTAGAGCCCGAGGAAGGACATATGCTACTTTTTAATGCGAAAAAAGGGTTGTACGGGGTTAAAAGGGGGGATGAAAAGATGTATGGAACTATCGTCATTGTTGATTAGATATAAATAAATATGACATTCGAAGCTTGTAAAAGTTTCACCCGCAAGGGTGTAAAATAATAATAATAATAATAGTTTACGGTCAAAAGTAAAATATAGTTTAAACTGAGAGTTGGCGTTAGCATAAGTGAACTTGAAAAAAAATATATATATTATATATAATACTATTATTAAAGCTCAGGGACAGACACTTAAAAGTTGCAGGAGTACATTTAGAGAAAAAAATTTTAAAATAATTACCCAAAGACACTAATCCACGCGGACGAAGTCGCAGGCACAGCTAGTGTAAATATATGTAAATATAAATGTAAAGTTAAGTGTAACTTATCAAAAAACACAGTTCACTTTAAAATATAAGTAATTGCTTTGCTTGTTTTTGGTAATTGCGGCATACTATTTTGTTACATGTAGGTACACTAAGCTCATGTGAAATTGTTGATATGACATTTTAGTTACATATATAAACTGTAGTTTTCAAATTACAGGATGACATACTTAACTTACTAATTAAATCTGTTACCAAATCTGCAGTTTTCTCAATTTTTATCAACCGACATTGACAAAACATATTCGCTAGTGAAAAACCTGGCAAATTATTGAAACTGGGAACATTTCGCTGATTTTAACATACAGTGTAAAATCCAATTACTACAGGGAAATTTTAGCTTCCATATATCACACGATCAATATTTATTCATACTAGACTGATGATACATTTTGTAGTTTAACATTTGGGCCGTGCTGGAACTGATCAATTAGTAATTAAATAACGGTTTTCTTCTCACTACTGCCAATTTTATATGATTAATATAAATTTATAGGCGGTTCGGGGTAAAATAAATACATCTAAAATCCTAGTTACATTTAGCTTTTCAGCTACGGCTACGTCATCGTTTGAAGTGTGTTGTCTTTTCGTACACCGACACAATGGGAACATGCAGAATCGTTTTTTTTTTTTTTTAATAAAACGTACTTGCGAACACACTGCAAGGCAATTAAAACGCGTTGTAGGCGGTGCGCTTAAGGTTGTTCATGTGGCTAAAATTAACTTAATATTTGCACGACATAGTGTTCGCTTTATATAAGTTACTTGTAACTAAATTTCCCACTTGTAACAATTTTTTAATTCTCATAGGTTTCCCATAGCGGGGTGTCAAAGTCAGAATTTGCAAGTTACGGGGACATATACCAATAACAGAAACTAAGTGACTTACTCGAATGAAATAATTTATACTGAACTTTTATATTATGGGCAATATGCTAAAATATTAAATAACGCACAACAAAGGTATTCTGTCTTTTTTAAAAATTGCCGTAAATAAGTAAATTGTCATTATTTTCATATAAATGTTTTTAAGTAGATAGGACTATCATTGTGTGTTTTAAAATTTTTCAGCATATTGCCCGTAGGCCTAATATTTAATTTCAGTGTAAATTATTTCATTCGAGTAAGATACTTGGTTTTTGTTATCCTACGTTCCCGTCACTCGAAAATTCTGACTGACATGCCGCTATGGGAAAACTATGAGAGCTAAAAAAATTTTACAAATGAAAAATGTAGTCACAAGTAACGTATATAAAACGAATACTATGTGGTGCAAATATAAAACAATGAATTTTGCCAATTAGTGGGCACTGACGTTTTTTTTTCTTTTGAGGCAAAGTAACGGGGATGGCGATAAGGCGAACATAACACGTCCGTCAAACACCTCATCGCCTCTAGGCGCGAAGGACTAAACTAGCGTGCTGTGTTTTCATAGAATGCTTTTTTCAATGGGACTTCAAGCGATGACATTGTTATCTATTTGTGGAAAATATGTGTAAGTCCAATGTAGGTTTTTATGATTTTGCTTTACGATTACGGTTGATATTTTCTCAGCTACAGCAACGTGAAAAAGTTATTTTGAGAACTTTTGATGAGCTTGGAAATCATGTTTTTTAAGAAACGAACGGCATTTTTAAAACCATAGCTACTCAGATTGAAGAGTGTATTTTCGTAGGTAAACTCGCTGGAAACAATTTTAATATGTATACACGTCTCACCGACCAGGTCCACCAACTCGTAATGTCTACAATACTCAGCTTCTCCGCGGACTGGAGAGCCGGTAACTGCGGATGACCGCATCACCCTGGGAGGTCACACACGAAGTAATTAAAAGCTCCACGCTTGGGCCTTGGAGTGGTATTGTTACGTAGGGTGGAGGGTGGTGGAGGGGGGTGAAGGCTTCAGCCACGACCCATTTCCTGCTGCCTCGAGTTGGCGGAACTTCACAACCCTCCCAGCACCCACCCCTTCACCCTCCGCCATGCAGCATCCAACATCTTCCCACGTGGACCGCACAGTGGAGTCTTGGTGCCTTGCGCCCCGCCGCGGAAATTAAATTTCTCCGCCACACCTCCGGCGAAACATTCGCCACACTCTTCTCTTTCCTTCCTTTCCTTCTCTTTTAACCCTTCTCTTCTGTTACACATTCCCTTACCCTTCCTTCAACCGAGCTAGGTGGCGTAACTGTAGCGCCTCGGACACACGTACCATGTTTTAGACATCTCTGTCACTTGCGGCAGGTTCTGCCCTCCTGTACCTGATCCCTAAGGCTTAGCAGGAGACAACTTACAGATCTTAATACTTGAGGGATGCCACCCACCCCGGGCCAGCCATTTGTAACCAGAACACACCCATAGAACTGGTGAAGATAGGGTAGTTGAATACCACTATCAGAGGGAGATACGCTCCGTCCTATCGCGGTGGTGGGTAGTGAAAACCCACTCACCTAGCAACAGAATACCTTCAGGTTTGCTGGAGGCATTTACCTTGCTGAGGGCGAGGCTATCCTCCTCTACGAAACCGCTTCGTGGGCGAGTCCAGTAAGACGGACCAGACCATGACCCAGGGCGAGCCCTAAGCCCTACCAGAGTGAGTGAGTCAGCGTTCAACATGAGGTGACTATGGAACAGCGTCGGAATGAAGGAAAACGAAAGATCCCCGATAAAACCCGCCGAACAACGGCATCGTCCGGCACGATTCCCACATGCGAAAATCCAGGGACCGACCGCGCCAGGAATCGATCCCGGATCGCCTTGGTGGGAGGCCTAATGATTTGACCACTCGACCACCGCGGCTCCTCACGTTCCAGAAGGCTCGGGGCTCGATTCGCGGCTCCTGCCATCCTGATTTCGGTTTTCCATCCTTTTTTTTTCCGGCCGATGTTTCTACAATTGAATGGCTTTACATCGCCCCGTAATCATGCGCGCAGGAATACTGACAAGTTAAAGCCTCGCATGATAGTTTTATACTGAATTTGAAAATATTATTTCAAAGCGAATTAATTTTTTATATCGAAGAATCGCTGCATTGTTTTGTCATAGTATCGATGGAACAATGGCCCAGTTCAAACGGGAAACATCTCTAAATTTCTAGCTGTTAGAAAAATGCACATAGAAATATTTCTATTTCGCCTAATAATCTTTTAATTAACATATTTGGTTGAAGTAAATTTGAAGGAAAATTACAGAGCCAACTATTCAAGGTGTTAATTTGCCTTTTCTGAAATTATCACACTGTAAAGTAAAATCAATACAATTTCTAGAACTTTACTGGAAATCTGAATAAAGTGCCATGTCATGTTATTAAAACAAGTAAATTCGAGTTGTATTTCTTTTCAACAGGACCATCGATGGATCATAATTTGTACCCAATTTTTGGTAACAATAAACCTAAAAAATTTTCAGATCTCTGCAAACGAAGATTCACTAATTTTGTTATGAAAATAAGACCAAATCAGGAAAATTTCTATTTTTTTTTTTAAACAAAGAGTGCATTAATTTGCAAAACGCATACGTGTAATTGTACTTTGTATGACTACTCTTAGTTTTTTCTGAACTTTTTTGTAGCTACCAATGTAAAAAAAATATCTAGCATGTACATAAAATCTTGCACCAAAAAGAAATGACGACGTTAACTTGATGTCTAATAAGGGTTCTCAAAGACGTATCGGTCTACGAAGAAACCTTACTTCCGCTCACTGGATCTACTGGCAACACATTTCCCAGCGCAGCGAGTTCTCCACGGACGAAACTAATTACTTCCCAGCTGTGTCCCGGGGAAAGAAAAAAAAACTCGCACATCTTACGTGCTCTTCGATTGCGAAGTGGAGTAAGAAGTCGAGGCCGTTCCTGTTTTATCAGCAGCTACCCGCCATTCTCACAAGTCTCATGCCCTGACTTGCCTCGCCAACTTTCGCCGCTAATGAGGGCGGTCTCTTAATTAAGACTTCCCCGCCTCCAGCTCCACCGGAGACGGTTTCTTGGTTCCCAGACGCAGCGAAATTAATTACCGGCTATCAGTCATAGTTAGGAGTGGCTGGTGGAAGATGGAACCAGAGGCGCTTACGAAAACTTAGTAGGTATAATCTACTCGGTTGTACTGATCACGTGATACGATTTACTCGGTCGTTGGTTCTTTAAGGCGCTTACGAAAATTTAGTAGGTATAATCTACTCGGTAGTATTGATCGCGTGGTCGAATTTACTCGGTTGTTGGTTGTTTAAGGCGTTGTGAAAACTTAATAGTTATTACCTACTCGGTAGAATTGATTGCGTGATCGAATTTACTCGGAAAATGGGCGATGTGAATAAAAACTAGCACTATCTAACTAGCATATGCTAGGTCTAGTAAGTATTTGGTCAAATTAGTGTGAATAAAGATTTGTAGAAAATACTAGGGCAAGTCTAGTAGAATCCGGATAAACCCAAGCACTTACTCGCGGGGTAGTACATGCTAGACCAAGTAAATGCTAGGAGTTAACGTTCCTGTCACGACACGTCCTTTCCTCCACTACCTTTAAGTCTACTCCACATCGGCGGCATATCCCTCTCGCTCTGTTCAACCACGTGCTAGAAGATGCATTCATCATCAGAAGAATCTGACAATGATATTAATACAATAGGAAAAATTGATCGCACTCTGTTTGTACGTCTCCTTTCGGATCACATTGTCTTACTTAGCAAATCAAAAACCCCTGCTGTGATGAATGCTAAGAAAGAAGCTAGGAAAACCTTACGTTCTGACTACTGTGGTGCATTGGGGAAACAAGTTACTGTAGGCCAACTAATAAAGCATTGAACAATGTGAAGTCTACCGTCAAGAAGACGACAGACGTAAAAGCGACGGGAAACAGTGAAATAAAACTACAACCGTGGGAAAAAAACATTCTTGGAGTTGATAGAAGATGACAACCCAGTATTCCATAAAATCCCGGGTAATATTTCAGTTGGCACAAGTGCCGGGCCCCCAGTTCAGCAAACGACCAGTGATGACATCCAAGAAAGTTTGCCGAATACAGAAACGGAAGGGAAACCAAATAAAAATTAAGAACCGAAGAGCCATGAAACAAAGAAGCCGATGAAAACTACATCTGATGCCGACCTCTACAAAAATAATATCAGAAAAAGTAAAAAAATTGTGTCGAATCGTGAAGCAGATGAAACTAAATACCTGTCCACACCGCAGTTGCAAAGGATTGCTTTGTTGCAACAATACAAACTGAATAAGATCAAACTGGAGAAGGAAACTATATTGTTGGAAACCATGAAGAAGCAAACCGTTGAAATGTCTATTCAAACTGACGTAACTGTTGATGATTGCCATACTCTATACACAATGTAATTAATTGTAAGCTACTTAAGTTGTATTTTCCTTTGGATTGTAATAATGTAGGATTCTTAGGAGTATAATTCTTACCATTGTACTCAAACTTGTAATTTGAACTAATTCAGTAATGGTGTGAATAGAAACTAGTATATAAAATAAGATTATTTTAGTCAGTAAATAAACAAAACCCATATCCCCAAAAAAACAAATAACAACAAAATGTACAACATTATTGTGTGCAAGTAGGTGCTTGCGTGAGAAAAACATGAAAACGTTACTACGTTCAATTTCACTAAAACCATTTCCTCACTGAATACTCAAATACGCCATCATATTGGCACGCTTGTCTTTGCCTCTTAATGTTGTGTCGGGATTTTCATAACGAACCACCCCAGGTTGGTCATCTTCATTTGGGACGCTA
>PNEQ01114383.1:0-15205 GCA_003012365.1 Medauroidea extradentata
AAACAAAGGAAATGCGTTCACGTAATTCTGAAGACTCTCTAGAACGTATTTAAAGGTAACAGACACTCTTTTACGAACGTAGAATACATAACCAACGATGAGAATAACGCCGCAAATCTTCAATGATCTTGCTGATTGCAACAGAACATGGACTGGTAGCGTAGCGTCGGTACAGTCATTCTTCAACACCCACGGCGTTTACATGCACAATTTCTTGGCGAGCGTAACCAAATTACTAGTCGGTTTTTGCACGCAAAATCCGGCTACCGGAGGACCAAAAATGTTGAGAGATTACACGTGTTGCAAACCAACTCGCGAGAGACACCACGCACACACACTTACCGAGACGCCATTTTGAGACAGACTGCCTCCAGCGTTGCCTCTGGAACTACTTCCAAGTTGAAGCGTATCCTTCCACATTGTCCACAATCCTCGTATAGGTTAATTACCGAACAAGGTCATTTTTGGTGCGCACCCCCACTAGCTAGCGCGGGTGACCGCCATCATGATTTAGTCTTGTTCCGGGCGTGAGGGAGGTGGCCACGCGCATCGCGGCTCCTCGACCTTCAACTCTTTTGTGCCGAACATTTTAGTTTACAATAGTCAGTTATTTCGTTGGATCAGTAACATACATCTTTTGTGCATCGAGGAGTAGCGCCACCCCCATCCCAGCAAGCTCTTTTCGCCCAGGGGTGTAAGCATTCATGTAGTCATTTTCATAGTCGTGTACGCGAGTGCGCGCAGTGCAGCTTCAGCCGACCACAGGCTTTGTGTGTGGGACCGCATAACGTACGAGAGTACAATCATTTGTGTGGACCAGTATCACAATAAATCGCAGTGAAGTTTATTCCGCGAGTGTTATTGGCCACGGCCACTTCTTGGTCCTTCGGGAGCTAGTCCCCCCAACCAGCCATTCACAGAACCAACACATCACTCATCTCCGGCGTGGAGGACACAGAGAGGACATCGCCACACGGGCGGTAGACCCGCCCCCTCACAGCAGCAGCGAGCAGCCGGCACATTCAGGTGTTTGGGTTACTGGACCCGCATGGTATGTAATACGACACCACACCTCTCTGGCCTCACCAAGAGCACGTCAACACTAAAATAGGAAATTGAATAAATAAATTTCTATAAAGTTCGGCTTCGAGTACATATCCTATCACTGACATAGGTATACCCAATCAAATATCAATAAAATCAATAAATTGTTTGTGATAATATATGTAAGACCCTTCGACTGATTTCAAACATGGCAGAAACCATCCGAACAATACAATATTCTCCAAGGAACTGACATATCATATACACATTCATACTACTTATGCAGACCATCCCTCCCCCATCACCTTCCCCCATTCCCTAACTCCCTCCCATTAACCATCCCAACCCCCCACCGCACCACCACCCATACTTTACCACTTTCCCCCACATACCATACCAACCCCTCACTGCCCTTTTCTCCCCTCCACTCTCCCCCAACATCACAGCCTTCATTCTCTTTCCTTCCTGTCACATTCTACCATAACTATTATTACATTCAACTATCCATCCATATACACAGATACAACTTTCACTATACTCTGCCCCACAATATATAATATCCCATGGCTGACTTCTACACAAGTTTTATTTTATATTTTATCGTCACTCTAACTTTCTGCACATTAAATGCATTATGTTTGCACAGAATTTAGCTATAATACATGTAAACTGTACAGGGTACATTTCACACAATCTTTCAAAAAATTGAAATTTATTTACAATACATATTTATATAATACACAAACTACATAAAATTATACGGTTCAATTTAAATACATACATTCTTTTTAAAAATCAACTCAACCATTTCACTGAAAATCCGTTAAGCCATTGTGTTTATTCACAACGAAAAACCAAATCATTGTTCACTCATAAGCTTCAAATAATAATCCTAACAGAAGTAGCACCTATGGTACATTGTCCTGGATAGAGACATTACCATCATTCACGATGATGCTGTGCCAAGAGATAACGTTGATTTCGTGTATATTTGCGAAAAGTATGTGGCCATAGGCAAAGTGCTCAACAGTCACTAGCGAAGATTATGATGCCCCTTTCTTCTTGCCGAAGTGCTCGCCAAAACCATCGATCAGTTCGTACTAGGGAAGAAGTACCGTACTCAAAGTCAGTCACAAACGAAGATACTGTAGCCTTTACCAAGGTGGTGGTGAACATAGACGAAGCAGTGACCAACATAGCTGAAATGGCAGCGATCACGACCGAAGTGGTGACGAACTTAGTCGAACAGCTCATCCCTCATGGCTGAAGCGAAGCCGAACAGGACCGAAGTGGTGACGAACATTGACGAAGTGGTGACGAATGTTGACGAACTTTGGCGAAGTGGTGACGAAGTAGTGAAGAACATTGACGAAGTGTTGACGAACATTGTCGAAGTGGTGACAAAGTGGTGACGAACATTGACGAAGTGATGACGATCACCGATGAAGAGGTGACGAACAGCTTGCGAACAGCTTGCGAACAGCTTGCGAACATAGGCGAACACAATCATTATCTCTATCCTAGTGGACATCGTCTCCAGCTAAACAAACACACATCCACACACGGAGAACTGGTCATCATCACAAGTGAAAAAAATATTTCGAATTAGATGAAGTAACGCTCGACTATAAACACCCAAACAGATTCAGGAAAAATAAAAAAATTCCCTGTTTATTTATGAAATGAGCCGAGTACATTTGTTCGTAGTTGAAGATGATTTACAGCACCTAGGCTCCATTCGGAACCTTTCATTACCATATCTTCTTCCTCTCGGCAAAACATCCATAAAATACTTTCGATACTGTTTCTGATTTCACTAATGTTATAAAGGGGTATATTAGTAGTCTTGAATGCTTTCCTGCAATGTGCCACATCGTATGGATCGGGTTTAGTGTAATCACACTCCAACCATATGTTATATTTCAAAGCTCTGTGATTTTCCAGCTCTTCTGAAAGTTGCTTTATTTAATTTTCTTTCTTACTGTTTATAAATGAACAAATGTTTTTTTGATATATCTGACGAGTTCGTTGCAAGATGTGTCTTCAGAATACCCCAGACACACGTTTACTTCAGTACGAATCCATTTTTACTAGTCATATTTACTACATTTACTTGTGTAGCAGCTTCAGCTTCACACATTTTAACATGTTCGTTATATGCATATAAACAGATTTTTCTCTATTGTTAGATGTATCATAACACTTGAACTCGCACCCACACTTGTAACATCCAAGTGTTAAATAATTCCACTGTACATACTTAAAACATGTCTTACTTCTCTCATGTCGTTGATCATAATGTTGTTGAGCATCATGTCGTCTGCTGAAAGGTTTGTCACATATACGACACGACATATAGGATGACTTGGTCGAGGTTTCATTTCTCAAAGTTGAAGATTTAGCTAGCTTGGGTTGTGTTAGTGAAGATGACATAAGTGCTGTAGCTATTGAGGGGCTATCCGAAGATACTACAGTCGACTCGAGAGCACCCAAAGAGGTCGTTCCTGGATGGGAAGATGATCTTAGTCTCCGATGACGTTGCTGACATAGTCCGGAAGGTAGTTGTCTTCCTACCACTTCCTTCATTGCATAATCACTTATTATGAATGCTCAAATTCGCCATAGATCTGATGGGGCCATATCCCACCTCACATCGCCGGAAGAGATACTTGCTGGTTCCCACTGATCTCTTCTCCAGATGGGTGGAAGCCTGTCCTCTGCCGAATGCCGAAACAGCCACCATATTACGAAAATTGGATGAAGAACTTTTCCCAAGATGGGGATACCCAAATGCCATTCTGACAGACAATGGAGTCCAATTCAGAGGGGGAAAATGGGCCGCCGCCACACGCAGATGGGGCACTGAAACCTGGACCACACCAGGATACCACCCACAAGGGAATCCGACCGAGCGCCGGAACCAAGAAATAAAGAAGGGCCTATGGGTTAGAATGCTACAGGATCACCAGAACTGGGACACATAGATTCCAGAAATCTTGTTCACCATTCACGCAATCGTAATGATGCTATCGGAGCGACCCCAAGTGAGTTGCTATTCGGAAGAACCATCTCCCGCCCATGTGAGCAGAATTGGGGAGAAAAGCCCACAGACATCCCTACAGCGGAGGAAGTCTGCAAGAACGCAAATGAATGGAGAAAAAGTGCAACTGACATACAACAATGCTACCTGCAAAAGAAAACGCTCAGACCAAACTCCAGGCCATCACAAGCCACAGAGAGCGGCTACGTATTTACATGCAGGTACCTGCTCAGGAATAAAGCCACCTACTCTCATCCAGGGTTTTATCCTAAGTGGGAAGGAGCCCAAGAAGTGATGGAGCAGAGAGGTAATACTCCATGGGTGCGAGATGACTGTAGAAAGATAACCAAAGTGAGCATTACTGACACCAAACCAGCCCAAGCTCCACCAGCTCGTACCAGGCAAACCGAACTTTATTCAACAAACAGGAGGGTGTAAGCATGGAACCTGATCAGTCGCACTCGTGTTCCTGAACCCTGTGTGTCTACCTGGTGACGGAAACAGATTCCAGTTCCCGAAACGTCGTAACACTGTCTGTCTGGAAAACTACTGTGTCTTGTTTCGCCTCTTCGTTGTGTCGTTTGTCTTTTCTGTATACGTCTGTTACCTGTTGCGTTTTGTCTCGTCTATTTGTTGTGTCTTTTTGTAATTTTTCTGTTCGTGTCTGATATTTGCTGTGGTTTTTGTTTCATCTCATCATTGTGTCGCATGATACTTGGTTTTTTATTTTATTTATTATTATTTTCATTTATTATCTGTTTGTTCCTTGTTTCTATTTGACCCGATTCCATTTTGGAATTTCTTGTTGTGTATGTATCTTGCTGACTAAGCATACTCTGCTTATATTATGGTTTTCTTTTATTTGTTTAGTTTCCTTTGACAGTTGTTCAATTTGCAATGGAGTACGTCCAAGAAACTGAATCCAGTCAGAAGATGGGATGCAATACGAGGAACAAAGGCAGAACGGGGTACCCAAAAAATATTGTGGGACAATTTTCCTTTTCAAAATATTTCTTAAACCTATATTAATTGCCCTTAACATAATTTTGCCCCATTTTGCACTTTTCAAATATGTTTGTTTCAGTAATGTTATCACAATATATTGATAACCCCGCATATGAAGTGGCGGGAACCAGCTAGTGTGTGTATGTAAGGCCTATATATATATATATATATATATATATATATATATATATATATATATATATATATATATGTATACATACGATAAAATGGCGGACATTTTCCTTTAGTTGCCATATTCTCTCACACTTTAAACCACTGTAATTAAATTAACTGGCGTAGAAACAATCCCATACATATTTTAAAATACATCAATGTTTACGCATCGCAAATTAGTTTTACGAATGAAAACGGCAGATTATTTAAAAAACTACACGACTTGGGCAAAAAACCTAGACATTCGAGTTAGCTGTTTAGTTTCACGACTTACAGTTTAAAAATACTAAAATACAAAACTTTCGCTAATAACATTTGTTCTAGCATAACTTAAGCAAAATTATAAACAATACGGAAACATTGTATGGGTAACATTTTACAGATGCGCCTCGCACAATCTCATGTCGGGGTAGGCCTATTGGCTCACGTCTTTGCATCCAAATATGGTTTAACATGGGCGAGGCACCTCATCATCTGCAGACAATTTTTTAAATTAAACTAATTTTTTCTGTCTAATTATTCATTAAATTACAGCTCTATGTCACTGTAACATTACTTTTATGATTAGAACTACCAGAGTAACATTTGCCGTACTGTGGTTCTTACCGTCACGATTCAGTTACAAGACAACAGACACAATAATTAATATTATCAACAATATTTTAATAATTATAATTCGTTACTTTAACACATATTTTCTAGCGTATATTCATTACAATCTACGTAGATTGAATATTGGGACGAAAAACGAGTCTTTCATGTGTTGCTAATAATGAGGTCTCATAACTCCTGCCGTAAATGTAAAGTAAACCGTAATATAGAAGAGACACACATTATACAATATTAGCTAAAAATCTATAAGTTACATATACTTACGTGTCATTTATGGATGCCTATCTTTTCATTTCTTACCATGGACATTTTTTTAGTGTTTTACGTGTATTCATTTCAGTGTTCCCACAGAGGCCAAAATTATATTGGAGGAATGACCTTTAGCTATATTTATTTTTAAACATGAACAATAGGAATGATTTAGGTTACTTAACGAATTAAAATTACAAATTAAATATATATCACTTATTGAAATATCTTCAGTGGCACTACTTTCCTTGCATACGACACTTCTAATTAATAACCAAATTTTGTGACGGAATTCTTACTAACATCCTGCGGAGCATATATAAACGGTTACCTAAGTATTATGCTAAGGGGTACTACCATGGAGGATGCTAATTAACTACGGACAGGAATATTTGTGGCGGTGGACAGAAATTTTGGAATATTTTACTAAAGAGAGAAATTTATACACAGAAACGTTGCCAACTGCCATCACCGAGAACGTGTTGTAAGGTTTTTGCATGCTCGCTAAAGATACCGAGACTCCCAAACGTGGACAGTCATAATCACGAAACGCTATCTAAACCACGTTTCATCGCAGAGCTTGGTCTTGTTGCAATCTATCGTCGGTCGGTCTTAATAGACCCGTGGGGCTTCCCCACTTCCCCGCAAAACTATCTGCTATAATGTGGCGAGTGGAATGTACCTTTGTTTGACAAGTATTCAAAGGCAACTAAGTTATGTCTTACAAAATGGAATACATTGCACATTAGTAATGGATATAACTTATTATTAACGAAGAAGATCACTTCGCTAAGCAACAGAATTCGACGGAATAGTTTACATTAAAACAGGCAGATCCCCGAGGAATGAAGCCATTATGTTATTTAAAACAGCAATTATTGCCAATATCAACTAAAATGTTAGTTTACATTGTAAACTGACATGTGAATAACGAATAATATAATAATGTCGCAATACAGTGTATGAACAGAAATTCGAGAAATATGCACCTACTTTTCTGCTTTTCTATGTCTCCGAAGACTTCACTAAAAAATGCATCGGTTTGTGCAGCAGCAGCACCACCTGAAACAAAAGTGTTTGTTGGAATGAATAACTTCTCTATAAGGTTAAATAAAGTGAATGATATTTATAAACTGTGTATAGGAAAGTTACTGAACACTGAGGATTTAAAAAGGTACAATGTGGTACTGTCCGAGGTCCAGCTCCAAGTCCCTGGCAGGTTAAATTTATCGTCCGTTAGGATATAAATAATACGAGATCGATAGCATGTCGACGCACATACTAGCCGTAGAAACGTCGTAGGTTAGGAAGTGTTTTCTACTGTGTTACTGTAACGTATGTGACGTTTAGGTCAAAAAATACATACACACCATGGACTCACAGCTGGCGCACGGACAATACGCTAGATTATTTTATGATAAACAATCTTTGTGCAGATCTGTACTCACATTGAATACTCTGTTTTGTAATATAATTTCTGCAAGATTGTTGATATGATATTATAATGTATTTTACTAGGTAAACATATTGTTCACATTAATTTAGTCAATTTTTGTGAAATGGCATGGTAGAGAAGATAATTCAAAACAAACATATCATTATTATGATATATCACTAGGACAATGAAAAGTAGAAATGTAATTCCGGGTGGCAGTAATTTTTTTCCCACAGCACTGTAACCTAGTTATCATTTAATACCATTTTATAATTAATATTACTAATGAGATATCTTATTCAACTTTACTTTAAATGTTTTAAATTATGCCTATGTAGTATTTTGATTATTTCTTTCTCTTCTATTTGTTTATGCCTCTATGTATAGCTGGATATCAATACATAAAACAATGCAATACTATGATAATTGTGATAATTTTGTAAATGCATATTAAGAAGGTGACCTGTGATTCAGCATTTTCTTTTCTATCTACAAATTTTGATTTGGTGCCAAGAATTAAGTCTCAAAATAAAATGATTTAGATTGCAATAATCCTGATGACTTAGTGTTGGAAGTATTTAACAGCTTATGTACTTAGATCAGCCGATGAAGCCACTCAATTGCAGGTATACCAATAGAAGCAGCGACCAAACCAGTAAGTTTATCATCCTTTCATGATGACCAGCTCTCCTATCTGTAAATTTGACTTCTTCACCCACCATTTCGGCCGATTAAGGAAAGTTACTGGTTTAGTCTAATTGCCAGTAAATTATCTCCAATCAAGAAATGTTCAGGAGTAAGTGCGCTTAAGTAATTTGGATCATTAGAAAAAGCAGTAAGTGGCAGTGAATTGAGACAAGCTTCAACTGATGTCAGCATGGTGTACAGTTCTTCGAATGTTAAAGTACTGGTACCAATAACGCGACGTAAATGGTACTTCATATTTTTCACTCCGGTTTCCCACAACCACCCTTGATGGGGTGCAGATGGTTGATTAAAGTGCCAAGATATGCCTTGTTCAGCAAGATGCTGCTTAGTTGGCAACTGATAATGTTCTGTGTTCATTAATGCATACAAGTCTTTCAGCTTCCCTGCAGCACCAACAAAAGTAGTTCCACAATCACTATACGTGTCACTAGGCCTACCACGACGTGACACAAATCGTTTCAGTGTTGCAATGATAGAAACTGTCGACAAGTCACTCACGAGTTCTAAATGAACTGCTTTGGTCGCAAAACTTATTAACAGTGCTACATAGTACTTGTATGTGGTATTGCTCCTGTCCTTTCAATTGCGAAGACTGAGCGGGCCAGCATAGTCAACACCACAATGCAAAAAAGTCAAGCAAGGCATACTCTAGTAGCTGGGAGATCTCCCATTAATTGCTCTGCTGATTTTGCTTTGTGGCGAAGGCATTTTACACATTTTAAATACAATTTTCCTGATAATGTTTCTAGCTCCAGGTATCCAGTATCTTTGATGAATAATTGCCTGGACTAACTGCGGACCAGCATGCAGATTATTTACGCGAGTATTCCATACAACTAGCTCGACAAGCTTACTGTGCTTTGGAAGTAAGGCCGGTGCTTTTGTTCTTCTGGGATGCAGGCTTTGTTCAGACGATCGCAGACCCTGAGTACCCCATCACCATCCCAAAATGAACAAAGACCAGAAATGCAACTCTTTGCAGACATTGGCTTACCATTTTTAAGTCACTCGTATTTCAGAAGTGTAACTTTCACCTTGTGTAATTTTCACCCAATCTGGTGGAGATAACCCTCAAGATGCGCATTCTGCAGGATTGTCCCTACCGTCAACATGATGCCATTAGGATGTATCAACAAGGTCCTGGATCATTGAAACCCTATTGGCCACAAAGGACTTCCAATGTTTAGGTGGTGATGCTACCCAAGCCAGCATGATAGTTGGGTCTCTAAACACTTATATATTTGTCACTTAAACTGTCAATGACTTCTTAACTGCATCCAGTAACTTAGCAAGAAGCACCGCACCACATAGTTCTTGGCGAGGTATGGACATTAGCTTTACTGATGCTATGTTTGTTTTTCCAACAACCAAGTGTACTACAATGATATCATATTCATTGCAAGATCTTAAGTACACCACAGCTGCATAAGCTGCTCCATATGCATCATGTAACCCCATAAGTTCCATGAAACCTGGAACTGACAAAATTATTTGCTTATATGTTTTAATCCTTTTGAGAATAGACAGTTCCTTGTTATACTCCTCCCATGTGTCACTCATATAATTGGGAAGAGGATCATCCCACTGCAATTGCAATCCCCACAGAGACTTAAGTAACAATTTTCCTCTAATTGTTATCGGTGACAGCCATCCTAATGGATCAAATACTTTAGCAAGTTCTGAAAGCGAAGCTCGTTTAGTCATAGTTAATTTTGGTGTTGCTGGACTTACAGGCACAGCAATCTTGTCACTGCGTGGATGCCCCTCAATTCTCAGTACCTTGATTGACATGTCATCAAACTTCAAGTGTATAACAGCATGTCTCAATGAAGTTGGTATTGCATCTGTAATTTCTGGAAAACTGGACATTCACTATCGCAGTTCAAAACCCCCTTTCTTCAATAACTGTATAAGTTGACTCTGCAACTATAATGCTTCATTGACACTGTCCGATACTGATAAAAGGTCGTTCATCTATTGCCAATTGCCTTAGACTTCTGATGCCGAGGTACAGTGCACAACTTTCTCCATAATTGACTTCATTTATGATATACCACATCAGCCTTCAGGCAGTTTTAACGACCGGTCACCCGCTGTTACCTGCACAATTGTAAAAACAGTCGACAGACCATCGGTCGGTAGGAATACAGTCTACCCCTACCAGGGAGAGAAAACCCCCTCCCCAATCGCATTGAGATACAGGCTAACATGAAGTTGAAACCACTAGATCCCCTAGCGGAATGCTACAATGCGCCTGAACCCAATTTCCAAGAGGAGGAGATGTGTCTGTCGAGAAGAACTGGGAAACCCATCCCAGGATCACAACATCTAGCATCTACACCTTCTGAGACCCTCCACTCAGCTGCCCATTTGGTGAATGTCGAGGTGCTATCCCCACCTCTAACAGACTATCCAGGTCTGCTTCCGGACACTAACGCAGCCAATTCGTCGACTCGTCATCAAGGGGGGCCCTCTCCGAGTCTGCCCAGCATGCGGGCAACCACCACCACCACTACGAGACCAACCCTGACCAGACACGGGGAGAACCCTTTCCGTGGAGCTAACCTGGTCGCCCGTAGTACTACCTAATTTTCGAGCACTGATGGGTTTTCCACCCTGACTCTTACCTGAGTCGGTTGAACACCAGATATGCGTGTTCGGGGTGGCCATTCCGTTATCCGAATTTCTTCATAGTGACATCCGGACTTTTGGGCCCCAAAGGCCTCAGAGCTAGGTAGTCTAACTCCCCACCTCGTGAAACAACCTAGGTGCCACCATCGGTCGTTTCATCAGGGTGGATACCCCTTTCCCAGTCTGGAGGGACCGAGATGCATAGGGCCCGCACACCATTGCCCGCATTTGTTAAAACCAGTGGCGCCACGAGGAGGCTGCGGGTTGACTTGGAAGTGAGAGGTTATCTGGCTGAGGGGTCACAGAAGCAACAGCTAGCACCAGAGGTCAGGGGAACCCATTCCGGCTTAGTACCGACTGAGCTCACGAGCCCCGGAGCAACATCAGCTTCCCTGTTGGGGTGGCTCTCAGATACCTTCTTCGGATACTAGAGCAAGGCACCGCTCCGACACCTCAAACAGAAGGATCTGTTACTGCTAGGAGAACCCTAGCAGGAACTCACACCCTTCACCACCTCCATAATTGACTGTGAGAAGCCCGTAAACATGGATGGGCTCTTCTGGTGATGATCTCCATACAGTTTTTTTTTGAAAATTAGTGTCTGCATTATGTCCGCCAACCTGGCGATACATTTTAGCAATATCTGCTACCAGGGGATCTGTATGCTCCCCAAACCATATAAGGAAGGAAAATATGTCATCTTGCTGTTTTAGACCAACTAACAACTTATCACTCAACGATATTCCTGATTTTGTATTTGCTAATGCATCGAGTACCACCCTCATTTTTGTAGTATAGCTGCTGTCTTTCGTTACAGCCAGGTGAGGAACATAATACATCTCATGAACTGACACTACTGGTTCATCTGCTGAAATTACGACACAGTTGGTATCTGTCTGACTGTTGTGTTAGCAGTCTCTCTAGTCTGAGCAATCTTGAGACAGCCAAACTGTGGCTCTCCAAGCTCTCGTTGATTATCTCGAAATGGTAACATCACTATTTATTTCCTGGTATTATCTCATTTATGGGTTAGGTTGAAATGATGTTCACACAATATTTCTTCTTTAGTTAACATGTTCACTGATTTGATCTCCTCCAGCTCCCAAATTTTTTTCTAGTGTTTTATTCACGTAAGACTGAACATGAAAAACAGTTGCGAACTGTCTTATTCGTGTGTCTACTGGTCTAGATAATACCCATCCAAATACAGTCTCAATTGCCACTTGATATACTGATGGCCCAATGTGATGCACCAGTTGAAGTAAAAATGAATATATATCAGCACCTAGTAGGAGTAAATCAAATTTTCCTGGTTAATTGAATGTACGATCTGTTAGATTTAACCCATTAAGATGTGGCCACTGATTTGTCAACTGAATTGACTCTTTGGGAAGTAATCCTGTTAATTTTGAATGGACCAATGCCTTAACTGCATATGAGGGCTCCTCGCTGAATGTTGGTTGGAGGTTCAGATGTACTACACTGACACACTGACCAATTGATATTGAAGCTAATTCAGAGGCAGAAATCCGAGAACGTTTTTTCTGCAAACACAACTTTTAGACACAATGTTCTGTCACAAATATTGCTTTATACCCTGAATCAAGCAATGTATGAACTGCATTTTCCTTCCGTTATTGTCAGTAATGTTCACAATATCAGATGCTAATAGAGCTTGTGAAAATGCTACATCCTCAGCATTATGTGTTGCAACCTATGTTTCAATACTGGTTTCAGATGCATTTCCTTTGTCATCACTAAAATACAGCAAGGTATGGTGAAAATGATGACATAACCTACAACTTGAAGACTCACACCGTTTAACAACATGCCTACTCCCAAGGCAATTAAAACACATTCCACTACCCTTTATAAATGTGTGTCTTTCCTCTACTGATGTGCTAAGAAAGTCAGGACACTTATGCAATGAATATTTGTCCTTGCATTTTATGCCCCTGTAATCCACCTGGGCGGCATTATGTTATGTTAAGGCGCTCTTGTATGGTACAATCATAAGTGCAGCTGTAACTTGATTTTTATTTATGTTACCTCAGCTGCCGACAGGTCGTGAGTTCTGTGTTCCAAAAAAATGTGTTAATTGTGCAAATGTGTGAAGTTCTTCAGTTGTAAGTGACAACTGCCACTGCCTTTTCGAATCACTATTAAGTTTTTCTGTCACTTAAAAAAGCCAGTATCGAATCCCAATGTTCAACTGACTGCCCAAGAACCCTTAACAGTCTGGCACACTCTACCACATTATCCAATAACCTGCGTAACATTAAAACAGACTCTGACTGCAATGCTGGCTGCGAGAACAGTTTATTTTATGGTTGAGTCAATCAACTCTCGTTTATTTTCTTACCTAGCATTCAGAATTGCCCAGGCCTCACTGTAATCAGCACTATTTACGGGTATAGATTTCAAGAGTGCAGCTACTGACTCTTGTAACAAGCCTTTCAAATACTGCATTTTTATGTGCACCAGTCAGATTTGTATTGTTATGCACAGTTACCTCAAACAAATCATTAAACGAAACCCACTCTTGAAGGTTCCCGCCAAATACAAGTAACCGCAATTTAGGTAACTTTACCTCACTTCTGCTGCTGTTACTGCTACTACCTGCTGTTTCATTGCATTTATTTTTCTTTAGTTCTACGTCTGCTAATTTCACAAGCAGTGTTGTAAAACGTTCTTGATATTCGCCTAAATCTATTTCATTAAGATTGTAGTCTTCATCCTTTTTAGCTTCAAGGCAAATGCTTGATAATAATTTCTCAATCTTCTCCATCGTTAATTCTGTTCTTTTTCAATGTACCGTAATTGCACCTGCATCATTAATTCTAATGTTCTCAACTGCTTTTCCTGCACGAGTCACATAAGCCTTGAAAACCTTTTTCTTTGCTAAACGTGCTTCCATTTTACTTGTAGCATATATAGCCACACACTGACCCAATAACCACTCCCGACGATAATCATAGATTAACGTAATTCAGCTGATTACACACATCCAGGACCAGGGGACCTAAAATATTCTGTGTAATTCTCTTCAGTCGAGAGTGTAGTTAATTTAAAAGCATTAAGACACTGCAAAATCTCATATAAGAAACACCACCTTAATTGGATATCACACCATTTTTTTTAAACACACAACACTAAATAAAACACTTCAGTACAACATCCATAGAACATTGATTGCAGAAAAAGGAAACGACAAATACAGCATTAATCAAACTTACAAACGAACTACACATAGAAAATATTGGTCCAAACAGTAACGCTTAGTCCGAAACATTTTCATATGTAAGTTGTCTTTGACATTGGTTACTTTGTAAATTTTTAAACGATATCCTATGGCACATAAACTGAAAAAAAAGGTTCACTACGTAACACTAAACAATCAAGTGAATACGAACATGTTTGGCTCCGAGTATTGCTGGTGGCAGAAAAAAAATGGTTGTAAGATTGTCATAAAAATTTTGTGAATAATTTGGTATAAAAGATTGTTAACGTCTGTTTCAAGTGTTAAAAAATATAATATGTATTGTGGTAATTTAACGATTATATACGTCGACAAAAGGCCAAAAGATGTCTACGCTTTACAAAAATGATTTAAGTAAGTTATATTTTATTTATGTCTTATCAACGAAATTACAATACAAATTAAACTAAACAAATTATTGTTAGATTTCAGCATATTCAATATCATAACTAAAATAATTCATTAATTTTATTTTAAATCACAAACAAAACTGCAGAATTCGGATTTTAATCATTTTATTGGTAGAAATTGAAAGTAGGCTATAAGGAAAATAAACACTGGCTATACGGAAATTTGTATGGTAACCAAAACACACAATATCCTATTATAGGTCATTCGGAATAAAGTGAGCACTAAAGACTTAATCTTTGAAAAAAATCACTAGCCATTGCTGCATATAATTCAACATTGACAACAGTTACATTACTGCTTATACAGTTGGCAGCGAATTATCGCACGTAGTTCCGTGTATTTTATATTTAAATACAACATTACTGGAAGAACATCAAATGGAATCGACCTCTTCGCATTTAATATACTATAAAATATTTATTTATGATAATATTGACATACTTACTGCCTGTATAAGTTTACTTAAACGGCGCCAGTAGAAAGTGATTTAATCCGGGCCGTTCAAATTCAACAGTCGTTAGCGAAAGGCGTCTAGCGCTACGCGCACTACGTAGTTAATTATTTCACCGACAGGTGGCATCAGAGTTAGGTTTTCGCCACTTAGCTTGGAAGCGTTCAATGACGATACCGGACGGTA
>PNEQ01114384.1:0-15227 GCA_003012365.1 Medauroidea extradentata
TAGTGCGCGCCTACGCCACAAGGGGAAACTTCCCTTAAAATTTCACGTTTCTAGGTCCAGTGGTTTGGGCTGGGCGTTGATGATGAATGAATGAATGAGTCAGTCAGTCAGTGAGTGGGGCACTTCCTTTTATATATATATATATATATATATATATATATATATATATATATATATATATATATATATATATATATATTTAACTAATGTTACTTTTTCGCTATTTTAAGAAATTGGAATTGTTTTTAACTGAATACATTTTTTACTGTTGTTGGACTGAATATGTATTGATGAAATATTTTTACTGTTCTTAGGCTGAATATCATTATTAGAATCTATTTTTTGTTATGGAACTGAATACCTTTATTATAATATTTTTACTGTTATAGAAGGTAATATATTTAATGTTTTTACTGTTATGGAACTGAATATCTTTATTATAATATTTTTACTGTTATAGAAGGTAATATATTTAATGTTTTTACTGTTATGGAACTGAATATCTTTATTAGAATCTTTTTACTGTTATGGGACTGAATCTTGTTTTCAACACAAAAAATATGCTTGTTCTAGAACCGCTAAAAGACTACTACTAATGTATGTTCACTCGATCGGTTAATATCAGTGCGGAGTTCTAGACACATACAATGTGCTTGAATGTTTAGTGCTGTGAAAGAGTTCCTATTGGTAAGGCATATATTTAACGTGTTCGTCTGCAGTTGCTTATTGGGGAATGGCGAAAGACCTCCCGCCATATATCTGGGCAGTGCGACTCAAGTTTGCATCACTTGTAGTAATTTTTCTTCTACCTTATTCATTATTCTGTGACTTTAAACCAGCCACTGACCACGTTGGTGGCATTATTACTGGCGTCGACACATTAATTGGAATGACTATTTGATGCCTGAAATATTTACCTTATTATGACAAGATCTTTGCTCTCAAAGAGAAAATTTTGTTTGCGTAGGATTTATATCGCATGCAATGACCGATTATTGATTTTATAACGTTTAAAGCAAACTTGGGTCTCGAGTGACATTGTAAGGTCAGGAGTTTGATCCTAGACAGCAAAGAACATTTATGTTTACAATGGAAAGGTGAGTTATTGTGTCTGATAACATAAAGTATCCGTGCCAATAAATAACGAAACTTGTGGCTACTATTTTTCGTGTGTAAGGGTGGGCTTCCAATAGAAAAATTAACCGTTAAGAATTTTCAGTAGGCGTTTATCACGCTCACGGAAGAACATGTTGAGTAAAAATAATTCACAATAAAATCGTTAAGCCATGTAGCCAATGGAAACAAGCGACGATACCGCCATCAGAAGGTAGTGATGTGAACTAAACATTTAGCAGTAAATTAATGTTTCACAAGCTTTCTTGCAAACTATCGTGTTCAGTATTTCCATGCAGACAGACATCGGCAAAAATGGATGAAGAAGTGACAGATTTAGCTTTGTTGATAGTTTCGATTGTGGGAACTATTTCTCTGCGTCATAGACGGGTTGTGCTGCGCCCTGATTGGCTGCTTCCCAAGAACTTTTACTTTAGCTATAAAATAGAACAATTCCGTCTAGTGATAACCCCACCCACGCTAAGCCCCGTCTAGCGTTCTACATATATTTTCAATGTCATTTTTTAATATTTATACCAGATGTTTTTTCTCGCTTGAGACTATAATTTTGACTAAAGTTTGCTTTTGTGAAATTTTTTTATCTCTCATAGCTTTTGCGTAATAACTCATAACCGTCAACATTGTTCATTTTACAGTTTTATGTACGCCACTAAAACCAACTAACATATCAAATAAAAAAAACTGTAAATAACGATGTTGTAGGCTACAACTTCTCATGTATAAAAACAAAAAATAATTATCTTTATGTTATTTTTTTATTTTTTTAAATTTTAACTTCAAATTTCAGTTTTTTAAATGCACAAATATTTTATTTTTTGTTTTTACGTAGGAGACGTTGTGGCCAACAACAACTTTTTTCGCTGTATTTTTTTTTTTTTTTTTTTTTTTTTTTTTTTTTTTTTTTTTTTTTTTTTTTTTTTTTTTTTTTTTTTGTTTTGTTTTGTATCGGCCTATCAGTAGGTTTTTTGTGGTTTGCATAAAACCGTAAAATGCAAATTTTGACGTTTACGAGTCATTACGCAAAACTGTGAGAGATAAAAAATTTCATAAGAGCAAAATTTAGTCGGAACGTATTTCTTAAATATGAAAATAATATCTGCTACAATTATAAAGACAAAAAATATGACTGAAAATTTATATACAGTAGCCGCGCCCTTAAGAACACCCCACGCACGCACAAGACATGCTAAGTTCTACTGCATTCCATCGCATTGAGCAACGCACGTTTAGATCGTGTGTATTCGTCATAACGCACAAGGGCATGCTTATGTCTTCAATTGTAAACCTACCCTAATTGCCGACAGGCTCTAGAGTGGCTGGGACGACCTGGGCATGCGCATAGATAGAGATCCCTGTTTTTCTCGAAAAGAATTTTTCCTCACTTTGTTTCGGTGCCATTTGTGCACACCTGCAGTTCTGCTTCGTGGTCAGTGATTGGATATTTTAACTCTCACGAGCCTTGGGATTCTATCGGCGTATCACAGACATGTGGTGTTGCAGGAACATTATTGTAATTGGCTCAGTCAAATGAGGTACGGCTCTTCATATAGACACTCTGCCAATAACCACGAAGCAGCATTGCAGCTGTGCTTGTAAGGCACTGAAACAAACTGGGGTAAAATTCTTTTCACGGAAAACAGGGATCCCTACGCGGAGAATATATCATAACATCTACATACGAGGTTATGTACTGACATGCAGTCTTATATGTACACGTGGTCAACACACATCCACAAGATTTTCAGTAGTGTCATTATTTTATGACATAACAATATAAATAAGTAGGTCCACGATTTTACCACGAAAAGATTTTTGTCCCACTTTGTTTCAGAGTCTCTTGTGCACAAAGGCAACTCTACTTCAAGGTTATTGGCAGCGTGTTTTTGCTCAGACACGTTTCTCATTTGACTGCACCAATCAGAAAAAAGATTATTGTGACTCTGTACGTCTGTAATTTGCCAAGGCAAGTGAGAACAAAATCATCCAATCACAAACAATGTAGCAGAGCTGCAGATGTGCACATGACGCGTTGAAACCAAATGTTACAAAAATCTTTTCGCCATAAAATCGTGGCTCTATAAATAAGGTAATGATTAGAGAGGATGATCAATCGCGAAAATGTTTTGTGCCAACATACCCTTGAACTTACAGCAGTTAATTACAACACATGCGATAAGGTATTGTTAGAGATAATGGTTTATCGCGGGAAAACTTGACTGTTTGATGGATTTCAATACACGTCCAGCTTACCAGAAGATTACTGGCTTTAGCTTGTACGTGGAGCTGTTGCACTATTTGACTGAGCCAATAAGAATCCCGATATTGTAATATTTGATGTCTGCAGACAGCTACGTTGTGTCAGTGTTTTCAAGGCTACC
This sequence comes from Medauroidea extradentata, assembly GCA_003012365.1. Taxonomy (NCBI): domain Eukaryota; kingdom Metazoa; phylum Arthropoda; class Insecta; order Phasmatodea; family Phasmatidae; genus Medauroidea; species Medauroidea extradentata. The sequence continues at coordinate 3,513 of PNEQ01114384.1, forward strand.
TTGGCACAAAACATTTTCGCGATATACCATCATTAGAGATGATGGTTTATCGCGGGAAAACTTGACTATTTGCTACGCTTCAACATACGTACAACTTATTAAAAGATTACTGGCTTTTCCTTGTACGTGGAGCTACTGCCGTATGTGACTGAGCCAATAAGAATGCCGCTATTTTAATATTTAATGCATGTTATTGGTCTGCAGACAGCTACGTTGTGTCAGTGTTTTCAAGGCTATGTTGACGCAAAACATTTTCGCGATATACCATCATCTCTAACCATCATCTCTAGGTATTGTACGTCTGACACAACATATTTGTCTGGAAACCAATAACAGGCATCAAATATTACAACAGCGGGATTCTTAATGGATCAGTCAAATAGTGCAACAGCTCCACATAAAAGCGAAAGCCAGTCATCTTCTGGTAAACTGAATGTGCGTTGTAACCCAGCAAACCGTCAAATTTTCACTCGATAAATTATCCTCTCTAGTAATGATGCGTGTCTCTGCCATTTTACAGCATCAGAGAAACGAGACCGTGACTGTTTTCAGTTCGCGCTGCATGTAGGAGCCGCGTTACGAGGTAGCCTAATAGGTAGGGACATGCAAAATTCGCGTTAATTTCTGACAGCTGACTAGACTCCAAGTGACTATAGGCTCGTTCGACGTCTCCCGCTGGCCGATATTGTCGTGACTTGCCGCGGAGAATGCTTATACGGTAGAGAGGCCAATCTCTGCAGAGACGTAATACACGTAAATGACAACACATGAGAATTGGTGGCCAATTGAATTTCAGATTATGCTCTGGTATGTATAGGAAAGTGAAGTTTAGTCTGCTACCAAATGATGACGAGAATTTTGCATGTCTCTACTAATAGGTATGCAGGAATATCAAGCTTTTAAAAAATGGTAGGAAACGTAAATGCAACGTGGAGTAAGCATGAAAAGTTAAATGTCATAAGGACTCGTGTAATAAACCGAGATAGAAGAAAAACAAAGGCAAGAGTAATGGCATTTGCCTCTCTGTCTGTTGGTTGGAAAAACGACCTAAGGATCATAGACAAAGAAGGTCAAGATGCAGAGCCACAATTTTATGGCGAACATTTTTTTTGCAACATTTGGCTTCAATGCTTTATGTGCACACATGCAGCTCCGCTACAGCGTCTGTTATTGGATGATTTTACTCTCACTCGCCTTGGAAAATTACAGACGTACGGAGTCACACTGATTGGCACAGTCAAATGCGCAACGTGTATGAACAAAGACACGCTGCCGGTAATCATGAAACAGAACTGCCGATGTGCACGAGAGACACTGAAACAAAATGGGGCAAAAATCTTTTCGCGACAAAATCGTGGCCCTATCAAGATGTTAACGTAAGCCAAGAGCAGACCTATCAGCATATAATTAAGCCAGGTAGGTATTACTATACGTTAGGTCCGAGTGGTCCGACCACTCGTCTCCCAACAAGTCCCCGGCGCCGCTGGTCGTGGATTTTTCTCATGTGGGAAATGTGGCGGATGTTACCTGGCGCGTTTTCTCGGATTGCTCCCGTTTCCTCCGTTCGTGCATTCCGTCGCTGATCTATCTGTAGGGTCTCATTTCACGACATCCCTCATTCATCTCTGGTCATCCAGAATAAAGGTTGTCGCAGGGTTGCCATATTATCCCGTAATCAAAATCATGGTTGAGGCAGTGCGAGAAGAATCCTTGTTGCGGTGCATGGTTCCCTGAACACAATTGCTATATTTTTATTACTATACTGTACTTCGCAGCAATGAGTACATATATTCTATACTATACTAGCAGTCCCCCGCGGCTTTGCTCGCGAGTATTATTCGTAACTGATAATATTTGCTTTAATTGAAAAACCTCTTTGTACACAAGATTGGTACTTCAGTCATCAAGTGTTAGAATGTCCGAGCGGCTAGTTGAACAAATTCTGCAGCAGGATTAGTAGCTATAGCTGTCCACGCGAAAAGCAGTCTTAAGTTTGTCCCTGCCACTAACAGCAACTTCGCCTGGGTCTTATTTATAAAACTGCCAATTTGACGTTCTAGGGTAGTTACAGACGTCTAAGGTAAGTGGTTAATCGAATGAGAAACATCTGTTTACCCTGTGCACAACCATTGGTGACGGTGCCCTCAATTATATATTGTCAAAATATTCACTTTAACTTTATTGACATTACAAAGTTCCAGAGAGTAAAGGTTTCGCGGAAACGTATTTGGTGCCCCAAACCTGAGATTAGTGAGATGATATATCGTCGGTTTACTGCCAAAAGTGACAATGTCAAAATGAGATAAAATTATAAAAATGCTAGGAATATGTAGGCCTATATGTTGTTCACGAACAATTGCCCAAGTTTAAAGTCTATTCGTCGTTTCGTACTGTTGTGTCACAGTATAGTAACATACCACACTTTTGTTAATATCTACAATTTATTACTGTTTTTAAACGAAATAGCATTTATGACTTAATCACTTTTGGCAGTATACCGACGATATATCAGCTGATATTGTAGAGGAACCTAAGTGGAAAGCGAACTGCAATTTTACCCCTTGTAAAGACTACATGTAAATTGCACTAATTCGATCTGCCTTGTAGTTATTGTGTGTCAGAATTGAACGTTTGCACGCAGCTTTTAACGGAATTCGAGCCCAGAACCTCCCGGAATTTAGACCTGAGTGACAAACAACTGCGTCACGTAACGTCGAAATAATTCATGAAAATAAAATTTTATTAAAAATAAATAATATATCTGTGTCCTGGGCTCATAGAGGTTGTACAACACCACGTCTCGATAGGTTACTGTAGTGAAACTCCTGTATAAGTTGTTTCTCGCTGCTCCTTCCTGCTTTTCGGATCGTCTGCCTTGAATATTGACCAACTTAGTTTTATTCTTAATAATCACGTTTCTTACAAAGAAAAAAAACATACATATTTTTTTTAATATTTACGTAAGCATCACTCTGACGCAAACACCACCTCAATATCGCTACTGGTTAGACAGATATCGTGGGTTGATGGAAAACAAATTTTGTGTTTTTTCACCCTTTTGGGTGTCGAATTTCGAAACGTTTTTATTTACATCTTAGACATTTGTATAAGTATCCAACTGAAGTGTAAATCACATCGCTAGCCCGTTCAGTTGAATTAAAATCGATCATTCACTAAAAAAAACACATATCCCCCGGCACAGTATTGAGAAATCGAATTTCGAAAAATTTGAAAACTGTTTTGCGGTAATTTCTGTAATCATCATCCTGAAGCAAAAATTAATTGTATATCTCGACGGGTTCGATAGATATCGAGGATTTATCTAAACCCCGTTCAAGGTCTTTTCCCCACTTAAGAGAGTAAATTTCGAAAAACCCTTGAATCACGTTTTACAATACTTATTGGTATCTCGAGGACGTAAAAAACACAACATTAGCCCGCTGGGTTCAAGCTATATAGACGATTAATTGAAAACGCTTTTCACCACTTTTCACCCCTTTTCACGTCCTTAGGTGGCGAATTTCGAAAATTCCTGAAATTACTTTTTAGGTATTTGAGTAAGCATCAATCCTAAACAAAAATCACGTTGCTATATAAAAAACTATGGGATCGATATATATAGAATGTGAGTCGAAAACTCATATTACCCCATTTTTAACCAATTTAGGGTCGAATTCGGAAAATATATTTCAAATGGTACTTGGGATATTTACAAAAGCACCAATTTAAAGCAAAGAGTACTTCGATATCTCGATTGTTTCGATAGATATGGAATGATAATCGAAAACACATTTCACGTATTTTCACCCCTTTAAATAAAGAATTTCGAAACGATTTTGAGTCCTGTCATAGACATTTGTAAAAGTAACCAATTAAAGTTAAAATCACGACGATAGCCAATTGTGTTTCAAAGATAAAGACGATTCATCAAAAACACATTTTGCCTCTTTTTACTGCCTGGAGGACGAATTTCAAAATAAACCTAAAACAACTTTTTGGGTATTTATGTAAGCAATATTTTGAAGTGAATATCAACTCTCTATCTCGAAGGGTTCGATAGATATCGATAGTTCATTAAAAACACATTTAAGGTCTTTTCAGCCCCTTAAAAGTTGAACTACGAAAAATCCTTAAATTGGCTAATATGCATTTTTACGAGTGTCCTATTAAAGTAAAAATCATCATGATTGGCCGTCGGGTTCGAGCTCTATCGACGTTTCTTCGGAAACACATTTCACCACTTTTCATCCCCTTAGAGGTCGAATTTCGAAAAATCCTTTCTTAGTGCTCGCCTACGACCTGAAGGGAACCCGCACAAAAAATTTCACGATTCTAGGTCCAGTGGTTTGGGCTGCAGTTTGATATGTCAGTCAGTCAGTCAGTCAGTCAGTCAGTCAATCAGTCAGCTTTCATTTTTATATATATAGATAACTCGTACGTACGTTGCCTCAGGTTCACGACTCCGCTATAATAAACAATATTGCTTTTGGTTTTATTAATCTGTGGTGCGGCTGTCATTCATGACGTCGGCTGCATTTAAACGTGAAGAAATATTTATGATCTGTGCTGAAACTGACATTTTGTCATCTAATATTGATGCGGATAATGGAAGCTCGTGGGTAGTTGATGTGCATGTAAAGACGTGTGGGCTGGTAATGGTAATGTGGATGTCCGAGCAAACAGTTTTCGCGTATAAATAGTTTATAGAAAAATTAGCACGCCCAATGACGTCACCAACTTGCTGACTGCCTTAGTTTGTCTTACTACATGCCACACTCAGTTATTTACCAAGTAATGAGCTTCGTCGAATGTTGGCAAAAATGGGAACTACGCTTTAATTTAGCTTCACCTGTCTGTACAAATATAAGATACTCTTTCAATTAAAATTTCTCTCACTTCAAGAAAACTGAATTATTTGAACTTTTGAACACTTTTTAAGAACTGATGACAATACGTTAAGAAAAATTTATCTGACTGTGACAAAAAAAACATCAAATTATCTGAAATTCCATAATTTGGACACGCGTGGAGTGACTTTGTAACGCTACAAAAATAATTTTTTCCCTAAATAGTAGCCCTGAATGAATCAATTTTCTTGTGATAAATTCCGAATAGTAAACAACTACATTACGTTTAATCAGTATATACTCACAGCTGACAATTACGGAAAATAAATATACTATAAAAGTGTACCAAAGTTACCCCACTTGTCCACAGAACCCCACCTTACAGTTTTGAAATAAATAATTTCTTATATGACTAAACGTGGTTTTCACTCGCTTTTAAAATACGTTTATATAATTAAAAGACAATATTTCACAACAACCAAAGGTTTATTTATTGCTACAAAGAAAATGGCTGTTTAAGTACGAACCACTACGAAGTAATTTTGCAGCAAAAAAAAGTATTTATTGAGAAGTTAGTTATATTGGTTTCAACACTATCTTTGCTTTAAAAAAATCTGGTACTTAAAAAAAAGAAAAAGAAAACTTGTCAGTGAAAACAGCAGTAACACCAAATCTGAGGTTTTCAAATTTGTAAAATTGTAAGGCTAGATTTCTTTACCGCAAGCAAAACTTTCTGCTAGAAATTTTTTCTCTGTTGTAAAAAAAACGTTTTTACTTTGTAGGTATAGGCAATGATTTTTGGTGAAAATAATTATGCAACATTTTGTTTCAGTGACTCGCGCGCACATCTGCAGCTCTGCTTTATGGTCAGTGATTGGCTGTTGTTAACTCTTATCGTCTCTGGGATCTACCCGCAAATCGTAGAAGTTGTGGTGTCGCAGTGAGCTTATTCTCATTGGCACAGTCAAATGAGCCACGCCTCAACACGAATGCACACTGCCAATATCTACGTACCAGAGCTGCAGATGTGAACGTGAGGCATTGAAACAAAATGTTGCATAATTCTTTTCACCAAAAATCACTGCCTCTATTTGTAGGCTACTCACGATTCGAATAAAACTGAAAATTAATTTATGTACTATGCACCCCATCTCAAGCATGGTCACCACTGACGAGGAAACGTCGATGTGAAGATAGAGATGACAGTTCTATACACGTGAGACACGTTCCTTGCCCAGCTGGCCCGAATAGTGGACAATTTCAGACGTGATAGTGATTTGCGAGAAAACTCGCCGGCCAACGGAAACGTCATCCCCTTTTCCTACAAGCGAATATAGGGACGACTCTGACAGAAATCGAACCCGTTTCGTCGCTGTAGGAGGCGAGAAGTAGGCCCTATAATATAACGGCCTCATACCTGAGAGAAAATAGTGGATGAAAGTCCACGTGAATTTTGTCCGGCTTGGGGAATAAAATCCATAATACAACGAACGAAAAGTATTGTTGAATGTACTATACTTATGGTTGTCGGTACTATCTGGGTATTTCTCTATCGACAGAATTAATTGTAGTATGATAGTATCAACAACCAAACTGAACTGTTGTCCCTAATTTAATAAAAGTCGACTGCCTACAACAATACTTTACGTTCAGTGCACTGTTCTAAACTGGTTATTTTGCCCGTTGTACACATAAGTTAAAGTGGTCGGGTGGCTGTGAGAGGTTAGGCACTTTGTACTGCATGTAGTAGTTAAGTATTTTAATATGATAGGGTAAGGGTTACAATTAAATAAATTATGTTAATCTAATTACGGTGGATTTACTCTGCATACAGAATACTACTAAGTCATATTACGTAATTTAGAGGAGAGGAGCGGCTGTTTAGTTAGTTAAGTTTATAGTCTATGATAGGTGACCGTTTGGACAACTTAGACCTCACCGTAACATGATGTGCCGGAGACTGATGATGATCGTGTCGGCTATCGACGGACGGTGGCACGTCGTAGGTCTCGACCCAGGACCATCCTGGCGAGCTGGTGATGGCTGGACGGCTTGAAGGAGACAGACCTCGATTCCCCCGATACTTTGCATTATATTACCACACTTCAGTGCAGGCGGGGAGAATCGCTGAGGTCCTTCTCTTGTGCAACTACTGACCTAATTGCACTGCCGCCGTCGCTAGCCCGTCCTCCAGGCAGGCTCTTGGTATTCATAACAGTATGAATCGCAAAACAAAAATTGTGGCATTACGTGTATCTGACTGTCAGGAGATTAAGTAATTTCTATGATGTGTGTATTATTTGTTGCAGCTTTCATATTGGCAGCTTCACTTGACCTGTTACTTAGTTTAAGACTATAAGTCGCACAACGAGATAATTACCTGAAGTGAATTAACAAAGCCAAAAATAAAACCACCATATTCGTACAGTGCTGGCAGAATTCCGATGTCTTAAATTCATGTATTGTTTTGTAAGCGTGAAGTCGAAGTTTTCAACATTTTGAATTTAAAAGGAATTTAAAAGATTTTAAGTTAAACGGTTACAGCATTGTAGTAAATATAGCAATTTTTCTGAATTAATCCGGGGTTGTACGTTAACAATAACAGAAGGTAAAAAGTTAGGTTTTTCAGCAGACGAACTTTGTTGTTTGAAGATTATTTCGTGTCATTGTGGCGAAATTTGGAAACCTTACGTGAAAAAGAATATTTTCTTAGGGTTTTCTTTAACTCGAAAAAAGGGATTGAAGGTATACTGTTGAAGTGTTTTTAAATGGTAATGAGTTGTATTAATTTATTTTAACAACTTTGATATCAACTGCAAGTTTAAATTATTCAATTACATTTTAACACACTGCTTTAATGTAATACGATTGGAAAAAATGATCAATAGTAAAAAAGGCAACAGAACAGCTCATTTTAAAAAATAGGCCCATTATCAAATCAACAAACCGAAGTTATTCACAGTTTGAAAGAAGTAAGTTTTCTACCTCCGGCAAGAATGTTAATCAAATGTTTACCACGTGGTGGAACGTGTAAATTATTTTTGCTTGTGAACAGGAAGAGTTCTGTTCTAACCGACACTTTTCCTGGGAGCTGGTGTGTACGGATCGTAATCATTGCATAAACGCGCCCGTGTACTCTTCTCTGAGTCTGTTTATGCAGGTTGGTTTTCTTTGTAGTTACAGGGTTAGTATAGGCGAGCCACCTCTTTCTTGTATCTCACCACACGACGTTTATATCTTAGAATTTGTACTTTCTACTCTCCCTGCGATTTATTTTCGTGGATAAAGAAACAAACTCCTTCCAAACGGGACTAAGGAAATGTAAAATTAATTTCTTACACAACTCAGGAACACAGAAAGATCTTGCTAAAAATTTAATTAAACAACTTAAAATTAAGGCCATGATATTTCATTTTTTCATACAATGCAAATAACTAAAATAATTAAATGCTTTTAAAAAATTTGAGACTGTGTACAGTCATAACATACACAATTTTGCCACACCGTTTTTTTAATAATGTACAGTTTGCCAGCAAAAAAACGTTTTGCTTAAGATTGCCTTATTTTTACAACAAAATATGTGATATTTCAGAGGCAAAAATCTAAAAATCAGTTTGGTGTATTGCAACAAAAAAAAAATTCAAATACAAATGAAGATGTATAAGTGTTGAATCAGCAAGAATGAGTTTTTGATATATGTATTGATTTGCGTAAAAAAACATTTTCGAAACCGTTGCAAAACTAAAGAGCGGGGCCTTAAAACAAACTCTGTACGGGCCTTAATAAGGAAATATAGTTAAAATGCTCTTTCTACAGAATAGTTGGCTATGGTTAAAAATAATTTCACATGTTAAAATTTTAATTTTTGGTTTCGCAAATGGTTTGTCAACTATTTTCCAGTTTTGTCTGCATATTTTTAGCCAATACAATAATATGATTGTAGGTGAACGAATTTTCCGATTACAGAGAAATTTCATCGTGGGAGTCGTGGCGTACTCCTGTAATTCACCTACTTAAAAGCGGGGAGCAGTGGATGATCTGACTTGTGCAAACCATTGTAATGAATTTTTATGTATATTACTTTGAGTTTTAGTCACAAAAAACACGAAAACTCAGAATTTTTTTTTGCACATGAACAGCCTTAAAGGGTTCCATTATCTGCGCTATAAATACATAGCTTGTAATAAGGTACTAGTATTACTAATTATACAAAACTTCACGCATTTAATTTTTTGAAATTTATAAAAGTAACGCACATGTCGAACGATATCGCTATGTTTTAAAATTCAGTACACTTATTAGAAAAAGGATTTTCAACACTGGAAGAAATATTTGGTAGGAAATGTTTCCTGCTAATTTACTTTGTTGTAAATACAACATAATAGGTTGGTGACCACAATATTTTAGTGGTGACAGCATGATGGTTTTCGTGGCGAACGTAATAAAAATATATGGCATGGAGAATATCAACCAAATATTCTGTAGCAACCACTCTCTCCCTCTCTCTCTCTCTCTCTCTCTCTCTCTCTCTCTATATATATATATATATATATATATATATATATATATATATATATGTCCTTCGAAATAACTCAAACGTGTTTTCCAGACCACTACAAATACCACAAGGATTTTTAAAATCACATAAAATCAATCATTACTGATATTAAAACATACTTCCTGCCAACAAATGGTATTGTCGCCGCTTGGTGTGCCATAGATAAAATAATAATAATAATAAGTCACTTTACCCCAGTTGGGTGGCTTACGCTTAGAAGAGCATTCACAAACGTCAGTGTACGGTATCCTCAGCTCCATAGATGCCACACATACACACATGTAGTCTGTCTAAGTGATATGCCTTAAATTCATTTTTAATTTGCTGTCTAAATTGGATTAAGGAAATACCCCCTAACGGTGTTAGTACAGCCAAACATTGATGTGTTTTATAACATAACGCTCCAAATTGCGAAATGTGATAAAAACGGGAGCATACGCTGCAGTGAGAATAATTAACGTAGTCAAGTAAATCTTACTTCATTTCATGGTATTATCAAACACTCACACACACATACACACTATATACATACATATATATATATATATATATATATATATATATATATATATATATATATATAATGAAGTACGTACAGAAATATTTTAAAAATTGTGAATCAAGATTTAAGTAAAAAAATATATTTTATACTCAAATTTGATTATATCTAGCCATATTAACATGATAATACGATATTAATTTTCAGCAATTCTTACCGATATTCAGTTCAGTATCCCAAAATTTTTGGTACCTACCGACAGTAAGTACTGTTTTGAATTTGCTTCCTTATTCAAATTTGCACTGACCCAAGTGAGAAAAGAAATTTTACTACAAACAATTAAAAGTTCTCAAATAATAATTTGTAACGAATTTCGACGTCTTTGGTTCAGTTACTAAACATTTGCTCGTGGCATATTTTATATAATGGTTAGGTAGATCTACGTTTGAATAAGCCCTGAATTTTATATATATATATATATATATATATATATATATATATATATATATATATATATATATATATATATATATATATATATATATATATATATATATATATATGTATTAATGCGTGTGTACATACATTTTCTTTAAATTATTGAATCCAGTAGAGGGAGGAATCTAAAGTAAAGAACCAATATCCAGATCTTGTAACACAGTAATAAGTGACAATTAACTGAGACAGTTTCAATTTATTTTCTACTTCTGAAGTAGAAAGACAATAATAAAATTAGGATAATCCTGTTTAGGTTTCATTAAAGTAGTAGTACTAGTGTCTTTAGAGGTTCTTTTACGGATTCATGTTTACAAGTGCTTCGTGTATCATTTGTTTTTCTTATGTGATACAAGGAAAGTGACTCAGTTAAAAACTCATATGCCATATTTATTTCTTCAAAAGAATAATTCTGAATTGGCACCCACCAAACTAGTAAGATGCATATTTAATATTATGTTATTTTTACACTACATGGTATTGTATTAAATATACATTTGTCCATAAATGTGTGGTTTTATTTTACCATCGTGGCACTGCTCATATTAGATCATATGGCATATATTTCCACGTACTTTTACTAAATAGACATCGCTTTACACAGTTGATACACGTGCATGCAAGCGTACCTACATCTCCAGTCCAAATCAAAATCAATGAATATACAATTATTATTAGTGGTTTTTGACTGATTCCCGGTGGACATATTACATTAAACCAATAAAAATCCGCTGATAATCAGTGCATATTCAGATAATCACTTTTGAACTATCTGCACTCTACTCCGTGTAGTATCCCAACGGGAAGCTACTACCATCAGGAAGATGTGATGGGTTCTCATCTAGGTGAAGTCATTAAAATAACAACAACATACGTCGATGGTCTATTTAACGTCGTTTACTTATACTATTATATACAACATGTACTCATTGGCTGTACCAATTACTGATTACAAGTTACATACATAGAGCCCCTGGCTCATACACACGTCCATCTCCGTTCGTGACCCGACCAAGTCTGTCTCTACACACTGTTACCACAAGACTCCTTTCCCTTGCAGATCACATGATTCTAGCCTCCCACATGGAGGGGATAAGAGTCCATGAGTCCATAATTTCTATTATGGTTTGATCACACTACGTTTCCATCACTGACGTAGATTAATGCTTGGATTTAGTCACATGATGAGTTTCGTCGTATAGTCACTCACATGTTTGTTATTTACAAAGTCACCATGACGTATACTTCCTTATCAAACAATAACTAAACAATACACTACCATGATCAACTTTACTATTGTACATTAACTCTATACA
>PNEQ01114386.1:0-11277 GCA_003012365.1 Medauroidea extradentata
GTGTCTGTGACATAGGAGTAATTGTGTGCATAACTAATTGTGTTGTGAGAGTTCTAGTTGATTACTGTTTTGTGTATTTCGTAGCTTTGTGAGCTATTAAATCCAGTACTTAATTTAACTCTTTTATTTGTAATTATAAGACCTCTATCCCAAAGAACTCATGGGAATTGCCCACATATAAAGTTTATGTCTCAAACTTATAACATTATTATGTTGTTCGTTTATGTAGAAATAAGTCTGCTATTAAGGGCACCGCCTGCTAAGAGCTTCAGATGTATTTCAATATGTTTTTAAATATGTTTTTCTTGCTAAACTACATGTACACATTTGTGCCAGCGAACAAAAAAATAAGAACCACTTCAGACGAGGGCGAAATGTCTTTGTTAAAAGACATCCTACTCATTCAAAGCATTGTTTCGAAGCTCCAATGTGGCTAAACACGGCCCTTTCAGCCTGCCGTTCTTCAAAATGTACTAATGGGATATACGTGAAACTCATAATCGTACACTGCAAAATTTTACAGCTTTCCACCAATAAAATTACATGGTCACAGAAGAAAGTCCCATAGTTGGATAGTGTTATGCAAAAAAGAGTCAACCCTCAAATCTACGAACAAATAACATTGAAGTATGGCGAATGCCCTTAAGGTCATTTTGTGTTGTGGTTTACTTAAAAATCTGTGGCATATTTTCATTCATATGGGTTATCATACTTTTAAGTTTGTAGGATTCCTCTAGACGTAAATATTATTTTGTAGGATATAAATTGAAATGTGGGTTGAATCTTTTTTTCATAACACTGTCCAGTTAGGGCTAGGAATATTTCGCGAGTTCAACAACTAACATGCTAGAATCCATTATCCTGTGTATACGGAAGCCCTACATCTGTCCATTACCTGCTATACATTCAGACAACAAACAATGAACGAATAGACGGGGCTTGAGTGTAATAGGACATTGGATTCTAGCATGCAGGTCATTGAACTCGCGAATTTTTCCTAGCTCTAGAAATAGTAAAAATGGATGGGCATGAATCTTGCATGATAGTACAGTGCTTGGAGCATAGCGAGGATGCTACATTTCAAAGTCTCCCTTACAGCTCCGTCGCTTCTCAGCCTCTAATGCGCATGTCGGCGGTGGATTGGCTTGCTAGCTTACGAAACTGCTGTATTAAGAGGGCGTGGTACATAGTTCAACGCTAAAAGCATTAACTGTAGGTTTCTTGAAGCCAATTTGAGAATAGCAATCCTAGACAATAGTTTTAGCCAACGATTTAAACAAAATTGTTTCCAGTGTTACGAACTTCTGAGGCACAATCTCTGACGCCGGAACCTCGTGCATTTAACTGCGGCGCAAGAGATCACGCGTAACGAATTAGTAATTCTGGATAAATATTTACTGGTAAAGTTGGCAAATACCATTACCTAGTATTGTCATTGACTATTTTATCCATATTGGCTTCGAAAAAAGCGTAGAAATCAATTGATGTTTTCAGCGTTTATTTATCTACCACGCGCTCTTAATTGCTCACAGTTTTCTTTCAGGGTGTTGAAGGAACAGCCTATTAAATTATATAGCGATGCGAGTCCCGAGATGAACAATAAAGTCAGTGGTGGCAATGGTGGTATGCATGTAGGTTTGCCAGGTATTGAGTCCACATGTTGTATAATGTAACTTGCCCGCGCCTGGACATTCAAGCAGTAAGCGATCTTAAGGCCATGCTCTCTAGCTTCTACATTTTTAGCGATATTATTTTTTTACGCCTAAACGAGAGCAGATATCGAAAAACCTGTCATGCAGTTTTGTCTGAAATAGTCTTCTCCATGTTAGCTGATTTTTTTTCAAGTCAGTAAATACTATGGTTTTAGCTGATTGTGTAATTTATAAAGTTCTGATTAATTGATTTTTTAATCGAAACAGTATAATTTCTTGCTTTGAAAAAATTAACTACCACAGCGAAAACCATGCTAAACACAACTTCCTGGCAGTTTCCAAGAAATTTGTATGGAAAAGTACAAAATATTTTGTTAAACGTGACAGGCAGTAGGCGGTTATTGTGTTTCATATCAAACACTCTGTTCGTAAAAATAAATCCCAGTAGTCCTCGCAAGAGGTTGGGAACATTAAACAGCTTTAATGGCCTATGTGACATTCTTATACTGATAAACATTTTGACATTAGTTTACAAGCATTTTCTGGTAAAAGTACAGCATTTTTTTACTGTGTAGGTACTGTAGCGTTGAATGAGATGGGCTAGAGAAATGTCTATGTTTCCTCCTCAACATCTGTAAGGCATCGGAAAGAATAATTTTTCTAGTAGGTATCCTGAACAGCACTAAGTAATAAATGACGTACCCGCCTATTTTTCAATATTTTCCGTTAGGAAGTTTTTTTCTGTGCGTGCTCGCGTGGCTTTGGAAAGAGCTACAGCGGATCGGAAGTTATTTTCCATTTAAAATATCAGTAGGCGTTTTCGGCGAGACTGTACTATAAATGCTTTTTGACAGAGCCGTGCATGCAAGAAACACTTTTTACTACTATTTCGTACACCAAAATATTAGTATTGCTGTCAAGTCATACATATAATAAAAATTCATCTAATTTCAGATTTTTTATATATCTAGTACGCCACGATGGGATTATAGGGGTCACCTTAAGTGGCTGTGTCATAAGAATCGTATATTCAACTTTACTGTAAAATGTTTGTAGTTTTACAACAGAAGGCTTGTGAGCTAATGTCAAAAATGTATTAGTCTGTATTTAAAATTGAGATTTTTTTTTTCCAAAATGCATGTGGGGTGTAAATGTAATACATGTTTATGAGCAGAATTTTTTGTGTGGCCCCAAATGAACTTCAGTATCTTGTTATTTACAGTGTGACCTTGTTCGAGAACAGGGTGATCTGCGAGCCAAACGAAACTTGCCTAATAGCACGGAAAAATAATAACAAAACAAAGATATATAATGAAGACCCCTCCAACTATACGTATACGGTGTTGTTCGGAACATCGCAAAACAGAACCACGACACGAACGTAGGCTGCAAAAACCCTGTTTGTGTCGTCGTATTCAGTACAATATTTAACTTGATGTGTAAAATTGTTGAGCCTATTTTGAATTACCGCCATCTTTAAAACCATGAATTGTCTGCAGACGTTAATTCACAGCCAGGCGTTGCTTATGATGAAATGAACTTAATACAGCTTCATAATACTTGCTAGATATTTGATCCTTAGTGGGTGAGGCAGTAGCAATTGCGCCACACAACTTGACACAGCAGAATCTTGGAGAGAAATTGACCATGGTCTTTGCTGAGGAACCATCCCAGCACTCTCTCGGAGTGATTTAACGAAACCACGGGAAACATAAACCACACTCTAAACTTAAGGCTCGGTTTCAGTCGCCATATTGAATTTTATTATTTTTTTCCTTTTTTTTCCTTCTTTTTTTTTTTTTTTGAGAAGTAAATTGTTAAATATGCTATTAAACCTCAAATTCTATTTACATTTAGCTACAGTACAGATCTTACGATTTAGCCGTTAACTTATAAAAACGCCGCAATTTGTCGGGTAAATTATGAACACAAAAAAAAATTGCCATACAAGTTGCGGCGTAATTATAAGTTAACAGCCAAACCGCAAGGTCTGTACTGTAGCGAAATGTAAATAGAATTTGAGGTATAATCGCATATTTAACATTCTTCTTTTCAGAATAAAAAAAAACATAATAATAATAATAATAATAAAGTTCAATATGGCGACTGAAACAGAGCCTTAAATCGGTGAGACGTGAACCACGTCGGTGAAATTACAGTCGTTTCTGTCGGAAATGAGCAACTGGAGTCAGTGAAACCATTCTGATAGTTACTGTGAGTGAATGCTACTGATTTAAAAGTAATTGTCACCTGCATGTTAACTGATTTTCAGTGCATTCTACATGTTCATCAGTCAGAAACACGCCGTTGACAGGAATTTCAGTGATTAAGGCATGCTCTCTTGTTCTGACTGGTTTGCGATAATTATATTTTTAAGCTTAAACGAGAGCGGATATTAAACATTTGTTTGGCAGTTTTGTTTAAAATAGTTTTTTTGCCGTGATAAGCTATTTTTTTAAACAAGTAACTATGCGGTATTGATTAAAAAGTCAGCTAGCCATAATTTCATTGGTTTCATAATTAGCTAACATCATAGTATAATTTGCTAGGGACGCCTGTTTTTCGCGGAAATAATTTTGCCCCAGAATGTTTCAGTGCCTTACGAGCACATCTGCAGTTATGCATCATGGTTATTGGCAGCGTGTTTATGTGAAGAGCCGTATCTCATTTGACTGAGCCAATTACAATAACGTTGTTGCAACACCACACGTCTTTGATTTGTCGGTAGAATCCCAAGGCTGGCGAGACTTAAAATATCCAATCACTGACCACGAAGCAGAACTGCAGATGTACACGTAAGACACTGAAACAATCTGGGGAAAAATTCTTTTCGCGAAAAACAGGGGTCCCTAATTATTGCCTTGAAAAAAATCAACCAACATGGAAAAGACAATTTTAAACAATACTCCAAACAGATTTTTGATATCAGGTCTCGTTTATGCGTAAAAAATTTATATCGCTAAAAAAAGTAGAAACGAGAGAATATTGCCTAAACATTTCACTCATTGTAACCTCTGATTCGGATTTTGTTGAGTGAATGATGACCGGACAGGTAATCGAACCCAGGATCTTCCGAATGCGACTCTTGTGTTTGTTTATGCTAACTCTCGCGAGATAACTGCGCCGGCGTTTGCTCGAGGAGAGGGACGGGAAACCACATTGGAAGAGCAGTTGGCCAGGCTTGAACTCCGACCCCGGTATGTGCATCACTTACAGAACCAGTTGTGATCCTCCTGTGAAGTACCGCGCAAGATTGAGATATCTTCTGGAGATCTTGTGCCTGTATGTGTAACCCTTCCTCCTGCTCACCTCGTTGCTGATTATTTATTACTGGAATACTTGTGTTCTTCTCGTGTACGATCCTATCTCACGTTTGTGTTTTCCTGACCTTTCATTTGTCTTCGAGGAGGACGCCCCGTAGGTCTGTATAAGAGTGTCCAATGGGAAGCTGTGGTTCATCCGGGATGGTGTCATGCTGCAACTTGTCTTGCCCTACCTCTGTGGATGTGTCGCGGTGCACGGGCGACTAGTGGATGTGCAGTATACGGGATGTTTCAGGAGGAATGGTAAATATTTTAGTAGGTGATAGTACAGACGAATAGCAATAAAAAAAGTCCGTATAACATGTGTCCAAATTTTAATTGAGTACACAAGACACGAGAGCCGAGTTGATCGTTCGGATAATGAATAGTGCAGCTATCATAAAAGAACGCCTAGACCACCTCACGAGAGCTGCACGTGGTCTTATTAAGAGAAGTCAAAAGTGCATTGAAGTTGGTGGTGGAATTTTTGAAAATCAACTTTGAACATCCCATTTTACTTTTGTTTGGGTTACGTACATACTAACAGCTGTATCGCTGGACTCAATAAAATTTGTATACATGTTATATTGAATTTCTTATTGTAATTCGACTATACTATCACCTCCTAAAATATTTACTATTCCTCCTGAAACATCCGATGATTCAAAGTCCCGATCCACTGTCGATTGTAACGGTGTGGCTAATATCACCTGTACAGACAACAGTGACACTTCAGTTTCGTTGCAATTGATCGAAACTTTTGAATCATCCTGTATAAGGCATGGGCGATGCTTTCGCCGCCGTAGGACGTTTGCTTGCGTATGTATGTTAAGTGTGGTTGGCTCAGTGGAGTCCGACCGCTTAGCTCAGTGGCTAGCGCTCCTGGCTGCTGGGTCAAGGGTCCCGGGTTCGATTCCCGGCCGGGGAAGTGACGTTTACAGTCACTTCCTCGGGTTCGGGACTGGGTGTTTGTGTTCGTCTTGTCTGTCTGCCACACGCCAACGTCCAATTACGTCACTTACACGAAGTAAAAAGTCAAATTGTAAAAAAAAAGTGGCTAGAGCACTCGCCTTCCACCAAGGTGATCCGGGTTCGATTCCCGGCGGTGTTGATCCCCGGATTTTCGCACGTGGAAATCGTGATGGTCGGCGTTTTATTTTTTTTTGGGGGGGGGGGTCCTCCTGTTTCCCCGCTCTTCGTTCCAGTGCTGCTCCATACTAACATCATGTAACCCCTCACCAGCGCTAAAGACCTGGGTGCTGACCAAAATTCTTCAATTCAGTTTAGTGTGTAGCTGCAAGTTGGAGAGAGAGAAATACTCAACACTTCTAGATCGTACGTTCACAAGGATGGAGTGATCTCGGCTGTGCGCGTTCTCTCAGTCCTCGGGCAGAGACCTTCTGCTCCAGCACTTTCTAAATCAGTCCCTCAGCTCTGTCGAAGGCCCCGTGCACTAAGAATGGCGGCTACACTTAGCAGGCTGAGCGCTTGGCCGCTATCTCATCTCCCGTCACGACACATTTCCCGCCGACGACAACAGCGTGTGAACCTCCTGGCTCAACTACTCCTCTGTTCGTGTGACACGATTCTCATTTGTCTTTTCATTCCTTCCATTCCCTCACCGGGATATTATTCTAATTTATTTTTTCATATTTTTTTTAAATATAGCCTATTAGCTGTCCCGACTTGCGTTACAATGCCCATTATTTTTTTTGATACTTTGCTCTCTCACTCCCTCGCCCTACTTTTTGGGCATAAACCATGGGGTACACGAATAACTCACGAAAGTTTCGTCCTAATCGAATAAATGGTATACGAAGACGAACAAGCAAATAAAAATATTAATTTTGTAAAACATTAGTTTTTATGTATTACCAATTTTTATAGCTATATTTGCTCCAGCACCATATATTTGCGAGTTATAGGAAAATGGATATCGCTGAAATATTCTCCGTGTTCAAATATCTATGTAGGTATACCAGTTTTCATGGTGATCGTTTGAACGGTACAGAAGTTGGTGCAGTGCAGTGCCATCTAGTGGCGAGTTGGCGAGAGAGTAATATTGATAAGCATAAAAATTATGTCCGTAAAAAGTAGGCCTACGTTTTATGAGTCAAGTTTCAACGGTGTCAAAGTTGATCAATCTCGCGCATACACACATACATACAAACCGACAATCATGTGTATGTATGTTTGTACGTATGTATGTACGTATGTATATATATATATATGTATTAAATAAATAAATATATATATATAAGCACAGTTTGCAGTGTGTACCGAGCGAGGTGGCGCAACGGTAAAACATTGGGCTCGCATTCGGAAGGACCTGGGTTCGATTCTCATCTCCGATCATCCTGATTTTGGTTTTCCACTGTTTTCTGAAATCGCTCCAGGCCAATGCTGTGCTGGTTCCTTAACAAAGCTCATGGCTAGGGCACAGAATATTTAGGAATACAGAAGTGAAATAGCGGTAGGACAGCGAACTCAGTCACACACGCCAGTAAAATGGCTTCCCTGGCCAGCAACATGGCGGAGACGCCTACCGCCAATCAGCGTAAGGCAGCTGCCCTGCTAGCCGGCAGTCAGGCCAATAGGAAACCTGCCGTAACACGCAGGAACCAAACATACACGGGGCTGGTATCAACAACCTCGGGCTGCCAATAAGCGGCCAAGTTCGCCTATATCAAATGAGCCGCCACGTAATATCACGTCTGTATTACTGTTTAGTCTGTGACTAGGGTCCGGAACATAACGCGGATTCAGTGACCTTCTTGTTAGAATGCATTGTCCTATGCATACTCAAGCCCCGACCATTTGTCCACTAGATGGAACACCAGGCAATGAACGAATAGACGGGGCTCGAATGTGCATAGGACAAATAATTCTAGCATGCGGGTAGTTGAATCCGAGAAATTATCCTGCCCATAGACATGACGGAGTACTCTCCAAGCTCCTGCCGTTGTGTGTAACCGTTTCTGACCTCGCTGTTCCAATACTAATAAGTAACAAATAGACAGTTTGAAGTGTGTGTAGAGTTAGTAAATCAATATATCGTAAATACGATCAACGATTTATCTTAAAATAAAAAGCGTATGTGGTTTACGCCGTTGCACCGTTCATGTGCCAGACGAACACACTTCTCTCAAAAAGTGCTTCATTTACCGTACATAGCGTGTACGCCAGTTTAGGCTGAATTCTTTCTTCATACATTCCCTGAACGTCACTCAACTTCACAGTAGCGTAAAGTTATGTACAGCTATTAATTAGTATTTTTCGTTGTGTTAGCTAAAAAATAATTAGCGGTGCATCGTTTACTACTTGCTGTTTGCTCGGGAAAACGCGCAAAAAATTCAGATAAAATAAGGAGTATGTTTGAAATCCTTTTGGCTAATATTTTAATTTTTGATTCTTTACTAAACTTTCCTCTCTGATCAAGTGATAAAATTAATCTCGCTGAAGTTACCTATTGGAACATGACTCTACATGTGTTTTGGAAAACACGAGCGTCATTTGAATGGCGCGTGATTGTTTGTATTCGATTCCAGCCGGCGAGAATACGAAATTAGTTTTCGTGATGGTTTTTTGTATCCCATTTATGTAAACGCCAGGATTTACAACGTCCGTCCGTCCGTCATCCGTCCGTCGAAAGCTTGCCCTGCTTTAACTTTTGACGGACGGACGGGTGAAATTATAGCCTTCTAAAGATGGCGACTATCGTTTTAACTGTTTAATTTAATAAGAAGACTGTGAATTTTTTTTTATATTTATTAGATTATGCTGTAAATTAGATTTTATAATACGATAGTGATAGTTTTGGCATCCGGGAAAAATTAAAACACCAACCGAAATTATTATTTACATAATGCTTACTCACATTACACCGTAAATAATTTAATTAGTAAATACTTACACGCGTTAAATTTCTTTGTGACGAAGAACAGTGTTTGCAATTATAAGTACCTATAGATTGAGTAAAAATCTGTAAAAGTAAATAATATATTTAAGGGATTTTATATATATTTTTTTATATTCCACAGAAGTTTTCTGTTTGTACATTGGTAGCATTGCAAATTAAAGGATTAACGACGGACGGATGACGGGTTTTTGTAAATCGCTAGCATTTCTGACGGACGGAACGGGCCAAAAAACTGGCGGACGCGACGGATCGTTGTAAATCCCCCTTCAGCAGAAGTCGCGGTAGAATACGTTTAATAAAGGCCGCAATTTGGTCTTGATATTTATGTGACCTTTATACACTCTTGTGCTTGTGTGTGTGTGTGTGTATATATATATATATATATATATATATATATATATATATATATATATATATATATATATGTGTGTGTGTGTGTAGTAATATAATGTCTACATAGGTTACGTTTGTGTAGGTGGATATGGTTGTGAAGTCTTTCGATAACGAGTGATGATTTTGTTATTCTGGGCTCCAGCTAGCATAAGGACTTAACGTTCAATAAACAACCATGGAATAAAGACTGCATGAGACAGCAATTAAATTTCCACAAACAAACATATACATACTTATTGAATCTCAGAGTTAAAGGTCGGAACAGATTGGAAGTTATTGTCTATTGTGTGCGAGGATGGTAATGTAAAATTAGAATAAATAACTGAAATAATTTACTTGTGTACCCTAGGAGAATGTATAGATAACCATAGTAAAATTAAAGAACAAATGCAATAGTTAGCTACTCTAGCCGCAAACTACAGAGAGAAACCCGCTGCAGAGCCAGTCTTCAACACGGTCCATGATTAAAATTGTTAAGTATTACCCAGCAACACGAACAAGGACCTTGGTTGGCGGGCCTTGCACACGGGAATAATTAGTCACCCTACCAGTGATATCTTTGTAGAATGGATGGACAGGCCTCTGAAGACTATTGGTGACGTTGTACATCCACCCAGGCGACCTGTCTGACGGTCTTCAATTTCACGATCAGCCTCATATCGACGTCGTGGCTTTTGTCTTCCCGCAGCGATTCACCAGACACGTCCACCATTTTTGGTTTTTCAACTATTTCTGAACTGGCTCTGCCCTTCTCTATGCACATCGACATTGCACAAAACATTCATTCTCCCAGCGATGCATGCAGTTACAATAAATTACACTATTCATCCTAAACGAACAGAACATAATAACATGTTAAATATACAAAACACTAATGAAAATTACAATATTAACATAACAGAAACATAACAAATACCGTAAAGTTTTTAAATACTGACAAATCTGAAAAGGTTAAAATAATATATATATATATATATATATATATTTATATTTGTGTGTGTGTGTGTGTGCATTTTAGCACTGCACCATGACTGTACGTCTGTGTGAGTTTTCGTACACTGTAATTTAATATAAAAGCAATATTTGTAACAGTTAAGGCCCTGGCACAATTGGCGTTGGTGTTGGTGGTTGGCGTTGGTAGTTGGTGTTTGGTGTTGGTGACACTTGAAGCACAGGAAAGCATATGTGATATGGCACAACAGGCGGTAGGTGGTAGGTGGTTGATGGTGGTTGGTGGTTGGTCCCAAAATCATTTAACTCGCAGTTGGTGGTTGGTGTTGGTGCGAGTTCAAAATATTGAACTTTTAACCACCAACTAGCGAATCCGAGTGTGTGTTTCTGTGTACTGCTACTGACCAATCAGAAAGTGTGTTGTAGATACCACCACAAAGCATAACAACACATGTTTTGAAAAAAAAAAAAACAATACAAAACTATGGCTGAAAAGACTGGTATTGACATAGGATCATTAATTTTTGTGATACGTCAGAGACCACCCATCTTTAACATAAAACACACGATATACAAAAATAAATGCCTAAAAGCAAAAACATGGGAATCAATTGCCGACATTGTAGGAACAACTGGTAAGTTCAAACACTGGTAGACGATTTTTTGTTTCAATCACATGTGAACATTCCCAGATGTAAACATTCCCAAACATAAACAATATACCACTTTACAGATTTACTGCCACCTGGTGGCTTGTTCGCAAAACAGTAAACTCGCTCTTGCCAACCGTCTATTGTGCCTTGGGATGTGTCGCACACCAACCACCAACACCAACCATCAACACCAACCACAAACACCAACGCCAATTGAATCGATTATTTTGAAAGGGGGCTAAGTCATAAAATGCAAAGTTTTCAGGAGGAAGAAAAAACTGTCTATTGTTAATCGTTTGGGATAAAATTTTGCAACCAAAGGTGTTCTTGCATCGTGGTCAACTCCACACCAGTACAGCATGTTTGATAGGATACAGAGCAATTTTTGCAATTACAATAAACATATT
>PNEQ01114388.1:0-11277 GCA_003012365.1 Medauroidea extradentata
TCTTTAGCGCTGGTGAGGGGTGAGTCTTTAGTGCTGGTGAGGGGTGAATATTTAGCATTGGTGAGGGGTGAATAATTACCGCTGGTGAGGGGTGAGTCTTTAGTGCTGGTGAGAGGTGAATATTTAGCACTGGTGAGGGGTGAATCTTTAGCGCTGGTGAGTTGTGAGTCTTTAGCGCTGGTGAAGGGTGATTCTTTAGCGTTGGTGAGGGGTGAATCTTTAGCGCTGGTGAGGGGTGAGTCTTTAGTGCTGGTGAGGGGTGAATCGTTAGTGCTGGTGAGGGGTGAATATTTAGCATTGGTGAGGGGTGAATATTTAGCGTTAGTGAGGGGTGAATCTTTAGCGTTGGTGAGGGGTGAGTCTTTAGCTCTGGTGAGGGACGAATCTTTAGCGCTGGTGAGGGGTGAATATTTAGCGTTGGTGAGGGGTAAACCTTTAGCGCTGATGAAGGGTGAATCTTTAGCGATAGTGAGTGGTAAATCTTTAGAACTGGAGAGAGGTGAGTCATTAGCTCTGGTGAGGGATGAAGTTTTAGCGCTGGTGAGGGGTGAATCATTAGCGCCGGAGAGGGGTGACTTTTTAGCGCCGGTGAGTGGTGAATCTTTAGCGCTGGTGAGGGGGGACATGATGTTGCGCATTTTAATCGCGTGGTAGGTGGCGCACTAAATAGCTTCACAAAAATTCTTGAAAGTCTTCGGGATCTAAAAATATCACACCCATCATTTTACTAACTCAAGTGTTATGTGAAGGAATCCGTTGTAAGTGATATGCTTATGTGTCGGTTTTAAGGGCGCGGTCTACGTCAATTTTCATCACCATGTTTCTATTTTTATATTTGTACCAGATATTTTTTCCTTATTTTATTTATAAAGTATGACTAATTTTTGTTCTTGTAAAACACTTTTATCCCGCACAGTGTTTGGGCAAGGGTTCCTCAAAGCCAAAATTTGTGTTACCGTTATAAGGATGACACTAAAACCAATCGACATACCAAACTGAAAAAATTCGCATTAAAAATATGTTGCATGCTACTAGTTCACCTATGTAAAACCACCAATTAAAAAAAAAAAATTGCATTTTTTTAAATTATGGAATTTTTTAAATTTCAGCAATTTTATTTAAATACCAAAAATTTCATTCTTTGTATTTATGTACAAGAAATTGTAGTCTGTGATATCGTTATCCACTGTGAATTTCTTCAGTTTGGTAAGTCAGTTGGTTTTTGTGTCGTCCTTAAAACGGTAACATGCAAATTTTTACTTTGATGATCCATTACGCAAAAATTATGAGAGATAAAAAAATAAATGTAGTGACATTTTGTTTTTAAAATAAGAAAAAATTTATCTGACATAAATAGGAAAATATAACATAGTAATGGAAATTGATGTAGGCCACGCCCTTAAGCGTATACTGTTGTATTGTTTTACATGTTTATCTTCCCACAAATATAATTCAATATAAAATGGAAACACATATCACTAACAAAAAGTAAATTTCAACATTTTTCAGGAATTTTTTGTGCATTTATTGCAGCTCTGAATCTAAGAAAACGATTCCTTGTGTTTCATGTTGATCACAAGGCTGAAGTGTGTGAAATATGTGTGTCAGAAAAATTGTCTCAAGTTTTCCTGGTGTTCCAAGTAACACCAGTTAATGGAACGTTTTTCATTCTAAGAGGAGTTTAGTTAATACATTTTTTAATTAAATAAATTATTACTTTGATAATATTACGTCAAAATGAGGAAAAAATATAAGTTACGTACAATTTAGGAAAACTAATTCTGCGGTGTGCTTAAAAGATAGAGGAAAAACCGCAAGTAGAAAAAATTTATGATACAAAAATTACATTCATGACATAAGATCTTTAACTACGAATCGTAAACGTACGAAAAGTCAAGGTATTGAACAAATATTAGACGATTAGACGACTGAAGCTCTGCTGACGGCGTACTTAAGGACGTTCACGTCGCAGAAATGCATTATTTTTGTATTTGTACGACTTTGTGTTTGTTTAAAGACGTTACATGTGACTACATTTTCCACTTGCAAAAGTTTTTTAGGTGTCATAGTATTCAAAGATACAACTAGCAAGTTACGGGAACATACAAATAAAAACCATCAGACTTATCAAATATAATGATTTACACCGAAATTATATATTATAAACCATACTGTAAAAGATTTAAAATTAAACAATTAAATGTTTTATACTTTTAAAAAAGTTCTGAATAAAATGGCAACGTTCTTAATCTATTGTAATTTTTTAAAAATGCAGAGAGACTTTGTTGGGTGTTCTTAAATATTTTAGCATATACTGCACATAATGTCTAATTATACTACAAATTATTTCATTCGACTAAGTCAGTCGGTTTTTGTTATTATTTGCTATGTTCCCGCGATGTTCATATATTGACTTTGACATGCCGCTTTTGAAATACTATGAGAGTTAAAAAAATTTTTCTCAAATAGAAGATGTAGTTAAAAGAAACGATAGTAAAAATAACTCTATGCCATGCAAACAAAAAAAAATTTTTAACACACTTAAGAAGGATTGTTAGACAGTATTATACGTATTTTCAGTTTTTGAGCCATAACATTTCTTCTATTCAAATTGTATTACCAAAATTTTCTCTTAAACAAATCGTAGGAAATATTCTCGGTAAACTGCTTGACATACATAATAATGGAATCTTTCATTAATTTTTCACGCAGAATCATTGCAAGAGAATTTAACCTATAATTCTCTTGCAATTATTATGCATGATAAATTAATGAAATATTACATTACAATTTATCTGAAGCAGTTTACCAAGAGTATATCCTATGCTTTGTATGAGAGAAAATTTTTATAATACAGTTTTTAAAAAATGTTTTGGCTCAAGAACTGAAAATAAAATAAAATTGTCTAACATCCCCCCCCCCTTAAGGTTTCCCGGCAGGAGGAAATGCTTCACGAACCTGCCGCTAGATGTCAGGCGCGGTGGCTCGTCACCCCTACCGCCCTCCAACCTAGCTGAGGCCAGGTGATTGATGGTGACAGCGATGGGCCAGCCACTTCGCAACGCGAGAGCTGTGCGCACGTAAAAAATACCGCCTGCCTGCTGCGGTGGACATTGAGGCACTTCTATCGAGATGAGAGATCTCGATAAGCAAATATTTATTCTTTATGCTCATCTTGCGTTGCTCGTACATTTACGTACGGCAGTGCAACTGAAATATCTCTTCAACGAAGCATTTTTAAAAATTTAAATTGCTCCTTTTGATGCAACTTTTTGACGATCTACTTAAAGCAATACTGTAAAATAAAAAGACGGAAAACCGGAGTGAACGCGGAAAGACGACGTGGACCAATCTGTGAAATAGTTTTCAGATACAGAAGTTTACTTGCTAAACTAAGCCAACTAGAACTTGCTTAGATAGCCGAATTGTACCAAACAAAGATTATTAGTATAAAAATTAGTCTTCCAACGATATGTAGATAAACATTACCAATGAATACTTCAAGATAAAAAAACATATATTCTGAAAAATACGGTATTTATCAAACAAATATACCTTTGAGAAAATTGTGTTTTCAAATATTTTATGGAAGAATGATTGCTATTTTGACGAGTCATTAGCACGCTTTTTGAAATAATAGGAACCGTACTTTATCACGTTTATTTTTGTATTACAAGCAAGTGTTTTTCAAAATGCAACTTCAGTGACTTACAAGATCAGCACTTGATCCAAGCCATTTTGAACGTGATCCTAAACTGTCAATATTTCTTGGTTCAATAAATGATCCAAGATCATAGCCAATTCCAAGATTATGGTAGCCATGTTGTTGTGGTTTCGAAATGTGTGTGAGTTGATTTAAGAATAATTCATGTACGTCAGCGAAGGTAATGAGTATAAAGGAGCTTTGCATCGTAAATTAGACGTTAACTTAAAAATTATTTCCTAAAGACTTTATGTTACGCACTTGCGTGAATTGTTGGTAGTTACTTTAGAGCGTTCACGGATATGAGTTAACGAAAAAAATTTAGTGACGTTTCTTTGGCTGTTCTCCTCACATCGTTGAAAGCATTAAAAGCGGAAGATAACACATCGCACGCCCGTTCCGTTTGATTCATTCCAGATCTTCAACACAAAGAGTTCAAATTCTATCAACAAACACACCTTTTACATCTACAAACTCAACAGCAATAATGCTAGCTAAGCTAACAACTCATAATTTCGAGTCTGTATAAAATTCCTCTCAAGAAGTAATGATGTCACAATTGTTCTTATCGATAGATATTAAATACTATTCTGCCGTACAGTGTTGTCAGATGTAACAATTTCGTCGAGCCGCCGTTTTCATAATCTCAGATAAAATCTATTCAGGTTACTTTTGTGCAAGGCTTATCATAATCATCTTCGAATCATTTATAAACCTTCGTCAGCTAGTCTCCAGTCACAGGATTATTCGTGCAACCGGGCATAAGCATTCTGGCAAAAAAAAAAAGTTTTCTACAGGATATCCCAGGTAGAAAGGGTAATATTCTGGGTGGTTATGGTACTGGTCACTATGATCTTTAAAACAAATCACTATGAACATGACCCCATTTTCATATGAACTTTTTTTGATCACAGTGACCACTGCTATCACCTTTCAGAATATTGCCGTTTCCTTATGGAAAATCCTGTAAACTTAAACTTTAGTACAGAAGTGTACCCAGATAAAGGAATATTGAAGCCTTAAAATCTGTCAACGTCTCCCGGGATAAAGCAACATTTTACTGATAAGCGTTCCTTTCAACTACTGAGATCCCCGAGTACTGATGATGTACCAATTTGCCTATTTCTGGCCAGTAAACTAAGCACCGACAGGAACGCGGTCTATGTAGATGCACGTGTCTTTGTTGCCCTTATCACTTGCTTGCCTGGCTCGTGTTCGGGCAAGTTTTCCTGGGAAATGCGAGGGCCGTGTTATCGCCACAGTGTGTGTGTGGTAGGCGGTCTTATCGCAACCAAATGGCGTCTTGCCAAGTGTCTAACCTGTAGGAGGGGGGAGGGATGAGATAGGGGCGAGGGTTTTCTGTGCCATGTAACATACCCTCGCTGAAAAAAAAAATTGCTCAAATGTTTAGGAAGTTATTATCCCAGACGCAGTATGGGACAGTTACTATACTTTCGTCTTGAAAATATGTAAACGTTAACAAATGTCACAGTACAAGTCTGGTAACTTTAGTATGCATTTGACTGTTTTATAATTAGGTTTAATGGTGTTACAATGGATGTCTGGGAATCTATTCTACCATGCCTACATTCTTAGCGCTCCTATACGCACGTGTGGTAAATTTACAAACTATTTATAGAGTGCTCTTTTCCAACATACACCGTAAAATATTATTTGTAAATTTACCACACCGGAGCACAGGAAAGTAGGTAATGTAAAGTTGTTTCCCGTACAGCAATAGCGACTTTGCTAGTTCTTAGGGAACTGTCAAGTGTATACTGATGAACCCAGACAAATATTTTAAGGACGCTGTAGATTGCAATTTACATGTTTTAAATTTTTTTTTCATACTTGTACCAGATATTTTTGAGAGACATAAATTCAGGCTTAATATTGTGCTTGTGAATTTTTTTACCTATCATACTTTCAGATAATGGCTTCTCAAATTAAAAATTCGCATGTCACGTTTTTAAGAACGACACTTAAGGCTTCGCTCTTTAGTTTTGCAGTGGTTTCGAAAATTAATACTTAAATAAAAAAACGCTATGGCAAAATTGTGTATCGTACTATTGTACACAGTCTCAAATTTTTTCAAAGCATTTAGTTAAAAACTATTTGAGTTATTTGCAGTTGTTTGAAATAAATGAAAGACCATGACCTTAAGCCAACTGGCTTACTGCACTGAAACAATTCACACGGACTAACCATGTTGTGAGCCACAAGGTCTACTGCTGAATGTAAAGTCAAAGATAAATAAAACAAAATAAAAAATTGTTTTTTATTTTTTTACAAATTTTTTTCTAATTTTATAAATTTTAATTTCAAATTTTGACAGTGATTTAAAAAAAATTATTTTTCGGTTATATGTATTAGACATTGTAGCCTACAACATTGCTATCCTATCTAGAGTGAATTACTTAAGTTCAGTAATTCAGTTTGATGTTAGTGTCGTTTTTTAAAACAGTGCCATGCAAATTTAGACGTTGACAAGCGATTATGCAAATCTATAATAAAAAAATGTTTATAAGAGCAAACTTATGTCACAATTCATGTCTTATAAAATAATAAAACATATCTGGTACACTTATCAAAATAAATAAAATGTCTAACGTAGCCTTAACAATCATCTACATTTGGCCTGTTGACAAGCTGAAGCATGGCAAGTGTAGTTTTCCGTGTTTGGGTTAAAAACTTCCATTACAGTTTAACAAATTTTTTTACGATGTACCCTCTCACATTCATCAGTCCGGCGATCACGGGGGAACTCGCCTCAAAATCTCCGCCAGCATAATGCTGAAATCACAATAGCACAAATGATGCGACACGAATAAACTAACTTGTCAACCAATAATGGTCAAGACTTCTATGACACCAGCGCTAAAATATCCGCACAAACTATGCGATTACCTAATAAAAAAATACTTATATTTAATTTGTATCGCGAACGCCACAAAACTGAAAAATGGATACTACTTTTGTACCCAATGTTGGAAAACTAGAAAATTTATAGTTAATAGCGTTTACATGATATTTCTATTTGTTGTTTTAACCAAATCATTAACTATTTAAATAAACTTGTAATTGTGACTGTGGCGAGATTAGTATGACGTGGAAAGGAACTATTGTTATTTAATATTATATTATTTAATACTTGTCGCGCGACCGACGAAGTAGTGTTCGCAATAATGAGAATTTTCACTGTCTCATCGCACGCTTCGCGTCGTGTCTATCGCGCTGTTATGCTGTTATGTTTCCAGCATGAGTCCGGCATTCAGAGCTAAACTCGTAGCAAAACCTCTGGCAACATCGTGTGCCCTCGTTTCGGCTGCCCTGCGAGAGAGTAATTCCTCAAGAACTGTGTTATTGCATGACGTGTTGCCTGCTTCATCATTCAGCTGACAGATATTATGCTACTACTTTACATCCTTTAACTGAAATATTTCTGGAACTATCTACATGCTATAAAAACTACTTTATACCAGGGTATAGGTGGTCCGGGATAAAATTAACATTTTTGTTAACACTGCTTTCTTTTTACATTTAAGATTATGTACTGTTTAATGCCACATTTTATTGACAACAAACCACACTTAATAACAATCAAGTGAGTGAGAGACTTTGGTCAGTGCTTAACGTCGAGGTCTTTAGCACTGGAGAGGCGTCACTTGAGGTGAGTGTGGAGCAGGACCTGCATAAAGGGGAGGGGGAAGCGGAAGATCCCCGAAAAAACCCGCCGGTTAGCGGCACCGTCCCCACATGCGAAAATCTGGGGGCTGATCCCACCGGGAATCGAACCCGGATCTTCTCGGTGGGAGGCGAGAGGTCTGATCCCTCAGCCACCGCGGCCCCGTCAGGAGATTAGAATTCCCTGGTCTATTCTTGCTTGAAATGGCTCCGTGGCGTTGTTGGCTCAGGACTTTAGTATCTATGTGTGCCTGGATTACATGACAGTTCGACATTATCGTATAGTGCGAAAATGTTTTGTGCCAACATACCCTTGAAAACACTGTGGTTTCTTACATGTACGTCTGACACAATGCAGCTGTCTGCATTACAATTGCGTAATCATTACCGGCTCGTTTTAAATAGGATAACATTTCCACGTAAGAGTGAAAGCCAGTATTCTTATGACAAGCTTAACGTGCTTTGAAACCTAGCAAACAGCAGTGATGGCTCATAGGTAGAGACATGAACTTTTCGCGACAAGAAATTTGCCTCACTTTGTGTCAGTGACTTGTGTGCACGTCTGCAGACTTGCTTCACGGTCAGAGATTGGATGTTTTGACATTCGTGTTTCGTGGGGTTTTACACGCAAATCACAGACGTGTGGTGTTACAGTAACCTTATTGTGATTGGTACAGTCAAATGAGAAACGTCACAGTTCAAAGGCACGCTGCCAATATCTATGAAGCAGAACTGCAGACATGCACATAAGGTACTGGAACAAAGTGGGGCAAAATTCTTTTCGCGAAAAGTTCATGTCTTTACTCATAGGTAGAGTGGGTTCAGTGACATACAGGCTAGCCTCAAGAATATATGTGTACTCGAGCAAACAACAGCTGTTACTAGCTGCTCGCTGATACAGTAAAATGGGCCCGCATTTAGTCACATTGTTATTATTGCCTCATAGACTTCAAGGTCGTGTTAAATAAGTCAACAGCCAACTGTGACAGTTGCACGAACTTACAGTTGATGGAATTCTAGCTTGTGCCTGAAAGAAAATTCAAATTTTTCAGATCTCCACTCACAGGTTGTTGCCAGGGCAGAGAACTGTATATAGTTGTGCGCTAGTTAACGTTACAGCCAATGACACGCTGATATGTAGGTGTCGCTTATTACTGACTGCTCACAACACAATAAGTAGCCAGTAGATATGTCATGGTCATTGGTATACAGCGCCGCGTTCACACGAGTGCACTGTCATCTGCAGCTCGTGCCCTCCCTGGCGACAATCCTCGAGCCGCCATTGGCAAACAGTCAGGATTTTCAACGATAAGCCGTCATCTCTAATATTAGTGGGTATATTACAGTTGAAACTACATCACTGGTTGAAGACGTTCCTCAGTCGCGCCAACTTACCGGCCAACAACGGAAGACACACGAGCAAACAGTAACCTGGGAGTCCTGTCTGCAGGTCTCGACTTGATGAGTAGGTAGTTCTGAAGCAAAACTTCGTAATATCAATAAACCGCATTTTATAATTCATTGTCCCATGGCTAGGGACCAGCAAAATTCGCTATATTATTTGGTACCAGACTAGACTTAGCAACCCTATATGTACAGGATTGCAATACGATTAGAGGTACTGGAAAATCGCGGGAACAGCTGACTACTTGCTAGGCTCCAACATGCTGTATATAACACTGAATGTTTCGTATCGACATTGGCTATGGTTTTTTTGAAGCATTGTTTCTCTCTACAACAGGCCCAGTTACAACTGTACAGCTTGGACACACAGCGTGTGTGATTTGTCCCGAAACTCTTCACACGTGTCACGGTTAATATAATACAGTTTATTGGAGAACATCTTAAACATTTTCGCGATTTTCCAGTGTCTCTAAGTATGATATTACACTGACTCCTGCCTCTATGTGATGTCAGCTACGTGTGTGCAGCAGGTTGGTCAATCAAACATCCACCTTTTAATTATTGGACAAATGAAATTTACCCCAGCAGACCACGGTTTTGTTTGCCTATCGGTAGAGACCTGAAAAAATCGCGTATTCTATTAGGCGCAAGCTAGAGTTCCAGCGTCTATAGGTCTGTATCACGTTCATTGGCCGTTGACTTTCTCGGCACT
This sequence comes from Medauroidea extradentata, assembly GCA_003012365.1. NCBI lineage: Eukaryota > Metazoa > Arthropoda > Insecta > Phasmatodea > Phasmatidae > Medauroidea > Medauroidea extradentata. The sequence continues at coordinate 9,504 of PNEQ01114388.1, forward strand.
TCCTGGAAGCCTCTGAGCCAACAATAAAACTGTAGCTGAATACAGGCCTGTTTCACTGTCAGCGGGCAGCTGTTGTCTGCACGACTTCACATATATTCTTCGAGGCTAGCCTACAATTCAGTCAACCCGCGGATTTTTTCCGTCTCTACCCATGGCGGAAAGATTTTTTGCACCATTTGGTTTCCATGGCTTTATGTTCACATTCGCAACTCTGTTTCATGGTCAGTAATTGGTCGTTTTAACTGTCACACGTCTTAGGGTTCTACTGACAAATCACAGACGTATTGCGTCACAATAGGCTCATTGTCATTGGTGCAGTCAAATTAGAGACGTGTCTGAGCAAAAACACGCTGCCAATAGCCGTGAAGCAGAGCTGCAGGTGCGCACGTAAGGCACTCAAATAAAATGTTGCAAAAATATTTTCGCGGCAAAATCGTGGCTGTACATATAGGGGAAGTTGGACGAATATGTAACCATTTGGAGTCTAGCCTGGTGGAAAGAAATAACGCGAATTTTGGATGTCTCTACCCATGGCCTGAAAAATTCGCGGGTTCACTGACTCGTAGACTAGCCTCCAAGATTATATGGGAACTGAACCAGACACGAGTTGTGAATTATTTGCTTGCTGACACAGTGATATGGGCCTGCGTTTAATTATATTTTGGTTATTGACTCAGCGACTTACACAAGTTGTCAAACAAGTCAAAGGCCAATTGCGAACGTGACAAAAACTTACAGTTGCTGGAATTCTAGCTTGTACTTAAGAGAAACCGTGAAATTGTCAGGTCCCTACCCATGTATAAACAGACCTCGTCCATTCGCTCATTGTCTGTTGTTCAAGTTAGTATGATATAATAAACAAATGATTGGGGCTTCAGTATACATCGGAAATTGTATTCTTTCAGTCAGGTCACTGAATTTCCGAAATATTATTTTCCAAACTAATGAACCTACTTTCGTTTATGTTGAGACAACTGAGACCCTTCTGTGACCAAACCATGGTCACAGAAAAGCGACAGCAGTAACACTGGATATAACACCACTCCCCTGGTCTTTTCCTTAGTTCTCCACACTATTAATGACCTAAGAAGTGTAAACAAAGCTAGATCTTTTGATGAACCTTTCTGGTATGTGTTCCTAACTTCAGAATAATATATAACATGTTTTTAGAACAGAAAAGATCAAATGATTATATTAAATATTTATTTAATATTCTCTCTTTTATTTTCTAAATAATGCGAAATTGCTATACGAAGTTTTCACAATAAATATTTGATATTCAGGTACATTATAAATATAACCTTCCAGATACTGAAGATACAAAAATATATGAAAATCACACAGGTCTCGAATACAAAACCACGACCCTCGATTTTCAATCTTTATATATATATATTAAACATATACTATGCCTACATTTGGCATCGTGACGAAACCACGTAAATTTTCTGACCCCTAACCTTTATCAGGTAACAATTCTAATATCAAGAATGTTTAGAAACTCACAAGCCAAACAAGTTAACGTTTAATAAGCATTAAAGACATTTATGAATCTAGTCCCCAAGAAAAATAAAATATAACCAATTCGTACTGAATTCTAATTTTCACAATAAATATTTGATATTCAGGTACATTATAAATATAATCTTCCTAGATACTGAAGATACAAAAACTGAAATTTCCAAGGTTCCATAAAACCGCAAACATTTAGCCTCCCTAAGAAATCCGAACATAAATCTGTAAGAAAATGATTACCAAGTTACATTTCAAAATA
>PNEQ01114389.1:0-11276 GCA_003012365.1 Medauroidea extradentata
GAGAATTACTTCTGGAATTGGTTATTACATGAGATTTAAACTATTTTGTGTTTTCTTTGCTCAAGAACGATGTGTCAAACAAAGTCCTGGTCCCTAATGAGCTATAAGCGTTGGTTAGTGGACATGGTTTTTTCTTGCCCATGGTGTATTTGGAGTTGGTAACTTATTTTGGGAGTCATTTCTATTGAAATCGGCTCAATACACAAATTTTTTATCTTGTGTTTTTAAGGTGTAATGTGTGATTTATAAATTAAGGGTTGTTTATTATTGATGTACTAAATTTCCAGCAGGCTTTCGTGTTTTCAGGTTTATGTTCTTTCCTCTTTTTCTAATTTCTGTTTCTGTTTTTCATGCGCCCCTGATGCACTGGCTCGAGAGCTACCCTTTCCTCTTCACCCAATTTCCTGGTTGGAGCCCAGCGTCCTTCTTCTGGCGGCCATCTGTCTCTCTTCGTCTGCACGATCCAGAGCCCATGTCTTCACGCCCCCCCCCCCCCAGCTTGGTTCTGCCACCTGAACTGTCTCGCCAAAAAAGACTTGGACTTTCTCGACCATCTACCAGCAAGTTTGTGTGCCGTACTTGTGGTATTGCAGAGGGGTTGAACTGGTACTTTGCCCTCAGTATGGACTTGGGTGCTCTTTAAACTGTTTGAACCCAAATGATTGGTTCTGCCGTGTTATGGAATGGGACTCTGTGCTTGGAAGCGTGCTTGGATGCTTTGCAGCTCATCGGAACACTTCGGCTATCTTAGGCTCCCTCCCCTCTCCTTCCCCCTTCCCCGTTGCCTAGGCCGGCCGCCTAGCTCTCGAGCGCAGTTGGATCCTGGCCGCTCGCCTGTGCACTGTTCTTCCGTTTGCGCTCGTCGGGGCCTCGTCGGCTGTCCTTCGATAATGTTGGTGACTTTGTATTTTGATGGGGTTCGTTAAAGTTTGTGCTTGGACCTTCTGCCGCACGTTTTCTCTATAAGCGTAGCTACGTATCGGGAGCAGACGGGGCGCCGACGAGTTATTTATACTATTTAAACTATATGCGCATTAGCCTTTTTGATTGCCCCTTTTGCTTGTGTTTTTTCAAATGGCCCTTCAGGCACATTTTATATGGAGTATTTGTTATTTGTTAAAAGGAACACCAAATTGTATAAAAGCCTGAATTAAATAAAACCCTGTTGTGTAACTTTGAATTTCCGCTTGTATTTCTCTTAAATGCTAGAATGTTGTTCCACTCGGTATTCGAACCCGTTGTTTTGCATACCCTGATGGTACGACCCGCAGCGCAGAGGAAAAACAACAGGTGAGGGAGGAATCACCCCTCCCATCTGCAACACCTCTCATTAGGTGAACAGCCTGCCAATCACCGAAGACCGGCCAGAAATGGGTATAAAAGAGAAAGCCCTAGCTACCGAAGCTCAGTTCACGATTTCTACTGCAACTAGAAAACAGCTCCCCGCTTGGAAGACCAGCGACAGCCGGACCCCAACCAGAAGGGCCTCTCACATCCGTTAGCGCCTTCACAGCCAGCTGTTCCATCAGTTTGGGATTCCTGTTGCAACTCGCTCTAGTCTCAGCTCAACTGACACAAGTTCGCAATCTTCATTGCAACTCCAGCTTTCCAGCAATTGTTATTGCTAAGGTTCAGAATCTGCTGTGGTAGATTCCATTACCCCACTGTACCTCAAGCTACAACTCCAGGCTAAGAAGACCATGGACCGCTGGACCATTTCCAGGAGCGCCCCCTCAAGAATGTGAGTGCTTTCAAAGCCAGCTGCTACATCATGCCGGCCACAAGCCAGTTCCTGGGACGTCAAGACCTGCATCTACAACTCTTCCCACATGAACTACACCAGACCCCTGATTATACGAACCCTGAAGTTAACGAAGGTAGCGACTTTGTGAATACTGTCTAAGAAACCCTCAAAAAATAACAAAATTCTATGACCAAAAAAATTGTAAGGAAATACATTGATAATGATTTTAAAATATATTATTTAATTTATATCACTAACGAGTTGTGGAGTTGCAGTTATTACTTGAAAAGTTACAATATTAAAAATAAAACGAAAATAGTGGAAATTCGTTAAAAAATGCAGTAGCGGCAGTTTAAAAACCACGCCGCATCGGCGCCTGTGCCAAGGCGGGCCTACTCTCTCCGCCCCTACAATGTATTAGGATCTAAATGGAGGCCGTACGATCGACACATGCTCATAAAACTCTAGTACCAACTCCTAGGCTATTTCTCCACGTCTCCAAGTCGTATTTCTCTCGTCTCGTGCCAAATGTATTTACATTCTTACACGAACCCCAAAAAGATAATATCATGAAAATATTATTTTTTTCTGGGCTAACACAGTACGTACTTAAAACAATTAACGTGATGCATAATTTTCTTGAAAAGTGCTTCACTGTGCGCCATAAAATGTGCATTCCATAAGACAGCACAATGATCACGCTACTTATCTACAAGTGTAGAAACATTTGTCTGCACCATGGATATATCAAACTTTAGAAATAAACTAGACGTTCATGTATTGCGTAATCCCAGAAATCCTAATTAATTTTTATGTAATACACAAGCTGCGAGAGCAATTACTTGCAACCACTTATGCACGTAATTATAGACAATTTTAGGAAAGACCGTAAAAAGTGGCCTTTAGTTGGCTGGTTGAACGTCGGTATATGTTACAGTGCTGCTATCTATCTGCCATCTCGTAAACGTTCGAACAGTTGCGCTATCTGTCGGCCCTGCACGCTACTTCTAACTACGTTCGAATACAATAATTCATTTACTTAGTATTAAACATCGAGGTATTGTTTTGACATGACTTTTAATAAATGTCGAAGTTATATATATCAAGGCAATGAATAAATACATCCGCTTTATCCTTCTTGCTTTGATGAATAATTTACATGGGCATTGTTCTAGCTAGTAATGAATGCCTAGTAGATGTGCACCAGTGCGTATTTGTTTTGGTAACAATGGTAGATTGTAGCTACCAATTTCAAATTTTTTTTCTGGAGACCTCTGTCTATCTGTGTAAATAATTATTTCATTAATATCTAGTCGGTTTTTCTGCATTACAAGAAAAAAAAATTGATTTTGCACTTGCGAGAAGGCACTCGGGAGCTAGGTTTTCTAATTTTTGGGGAACAAGGGTTGGTCATATCTACAGTTCAGCAGTATTATTTTAATCGTAAGACGACTGCCTATTCGCTCGCGAGAGGGCACTCGGGAGCTCAGTTTTTATCATTTATCTGGGGACATGAGTCGGTCATATCTATTGTTCAGAGGTGTAGTTTTGATCTTAAGATTTCTGCTTATTGATATAAATTAATATTTCGACTATCACTTGCCTTATTTTTCCGTTAATCTCTACGGAAGCCGGGCTTTTCACTCGAGAGAAGAAATTCCGAATCACGGATTTTCTCATTTTTTGGGGACAAGTGTCGGTCGTATTTACTGCTCAATGGTATACTTTTGATCGTAAGACGTTTCGCTATCGATATCTATTTATGTTTCTATTATTACATTAATTAATTTCTCGCAAAATGCTACGTAAGTCGGGGTCCAACTAGAGACACTTTGCAGAAAAAATACAATTTTAAAATTTTAGATTGAGAGAGGGGGGCCAAATAGGCCGCTATAAATTTTAGGAAGGTAGCAATTTTACTAATGTGATGGCGAGGAACCGTGAGTATTTGTAAAATCGGTGATCTAGTATAGTGTTCTTTGGCTTTCACTCCTACACGTCCTTCAGGCTTTTTAGGTACAGGCTGTTTTACTTGTTGTTGGCTTATGCCAATGAACATTGTTCTTTCCTAAACCTTACTCCTTCACTTACTCTACTTTTCATACCCATTGTTGGTCATCCCATCTACCTTACACCCTTCTTAAGTCTCCTGTGACCCAGCATCCACTCGGATCGCCCCGGGAGTTTGGTTTATGGTCCGCCTTAACAATTCTGACACTTAAGAGGAGGCGAAAGCCACTCACCTCCCTGGTTTTCATTATAATCTCTGGATGCGAAACATTCATTGTGCACATCCCGAGCAGAGACTGGTTTTTGCCTTTTGACTGGGAGAGTTGAAACAGGCTTGAGGACATGTTGACGCGCACTTTCAGCGCTCCTCTAAAAGGTCTGTCTACCCAGCGCCAACAATAGTTCCGCCGAGCCGCTGCTTTTCACGCCATACCAGCGATCCTAGGGGATACCAGCTATCACCATCCTCAACAATACTGCCCATTCATTGCTTATTTTAGCTATAGTCAGGCTATGCCTAAGTAGTCAGGAAGGAAGCTGAAGGGCAGGCAGGTGTTTTCAATGCATATTCAAAGGAGGTGTTCTGGATACAAAGGGAAGTCTCGGCCAGGGGGTATCAGCTCAGTAGGCCTAGAACGAGATCATGAAATTAGTTCTCTGTTTCTCCTGTGAGCGCTAGCTTCGCAACGACAGAAAAAGAAGGACATCTTTCGCAACAATAGAAAAAGGAGGACAGCTGTTGAAGTTTTGCATGGGTAGCCATATTATGTACTCTCTGTTCTATGCATAGAGGATGTATAATGTAGAAATCCTGGAGTAATACGTCTGTTCGACTTTCTCTTCCAACATTATATCTGAGGGCTGAAACTATAGACCTCTTTCGAATGACAACCAACAGCTAACCAATATTTCTCTATGGGGATAGCAGTTAGTTGTCATTCAAAAACCGTTTATAGATACAGCCCTTAAAGTTAAGTGTCTTTTGCACATATAAATTTTAACGAGCCACATAATGAGTGTATTAGATAATCAAAATTACTACCCCTTATTTTGCTCAGTATAAGTTTTGTTGCAAATAGCTCAAATTGTAATAACACAGGAACTGTAACAATAAGTTACTGTTGTTTTTATATAACTCTTCCCAGGCATTGCTTTAAATTATTTTTAATAAATTTTTGTAAAGGATATATTATTAAAACACTTTTTGTAACACTGTTTCAAAGCAGAAAATGACTTGCAATGGGGGAGTTGCATGAAATTTAAAAGTAGCTGAAATGTATGTCATATTAATTATAAAGAAGAAATATGCACGCAGCAAAAAGAATTTTTCCTCTAAACACTTTCGTTTAGAAATGTGATGCAAAATAAAATCATTAAAATAATAACAGCTGACGCGGCCGTGCCTCTGAACTGCTTTTGATTGGTCCATGTTATCAGCCAGCATGGAAACGTTCCTTCAACGGCGAAAACACAGAACGGGGGTGGAAGGCTGTATTGAATTATATTGAGCTTCGCGCATGCCATAACGTAAGCTGACATTGTCTGACAGGTACGTTAAAGCCCAGTCCGATAATTTACCAAAGGTAGACGTAGTTATGACATGCAGTTATCTAAAAAACAACTAATGCTACACTGTACCCAAAATGAGAGGTGCCATGGGGTTTATATGAGTTGACAAGTTTATATTCATTAATTAAAGCTTTTAACACAATCAGACGAAAAATTACAGTTTTTCAGTATATGGAAACTGCAGACGTTTTAAAATATGTACGGCATAGATTGTATTGAATAAAAAACAACGTTGAAGCTAAATCAATTGTGTCACTGTTAACAAGAGATGATAATTTAGTTGCATATTTCTTATGATAAACACACTATTGTTATACCAGGCAGTATTTCCAGTAGGCCAAGGTTGGTTGTTATTGTCTGCTGTAAGAAACGCAACAAATCAATAGAAACATTGTCTAAAAATGAGTAGGCCTACGATGAACCTTTTTCTATCAGGCCATCACAATGCAAGTTTCCATACAGCGATAATCTTGCTTCATTAGTCTACACATAGAAATTATTAATTCATATCATCACAAATTGTTGACATATTAACCTCTTTCCTAAAACAAATGTAACACTCGACAATTAATGTTGGCATGTATAAGCTACAGGAAAACGAAGTAGGCCTATATACGTATGTGAGGATTGTTAACAATAGGCCTATATAAAAAACTGGAACTATATAACTTGACTGATAGCACTAGTTCCATTGAACTGTAACATTCCTTAAATGACCTGGAGAAATTCGCATCGATATAATGTTATTAACACACATATCCGAGAAAGTAACAAAAGGCTTAGGCCTATCTTTATCAAGCTAACCAAATTTTACTTTAGACTAATAAAAATGTATGTACCCCACACGAACGTACGACCAGTACATAAACACTGTACCTAGCCAATCAAACGTAATATCAATTAACTACACCGCATTATTTTCAGTAAAAAAAAACCCTTAATGAAGCAAAAATTACAATAAACATTAAAATCATACCAGTTAGAAAAACTGTGTTGCAGACCTAAATCATTTTCCTACTTCGTTGAATAGCAAAGCCTTCTGTTAAATACACTTAAACACTGTCCAGTTTATTTTATGGTTAGTGCGAAATTCTTTCGCATAGCGCTAGTAACATGGTTCGAAAGAGGCTGCTAGGACTTTACCTTCTATATATACCTTTTGTTCTAAGATCTCGATTGCCGCCCGACGTGGCACACCCCTAAACGGCTACGCTATAGTTCGGCTGACCTTGCAGTCGCCCAGCGAGGATGCTTTCCTTCACACCCCCTCCTCACCAACTTGTCTCAACCCCATCATAATCCATTGCCCACCCTCCGATGTAACTTCCTACCTCAGAACCTACGTTCCCCCCCCCCCCCCCCCCCCCATTGTTGCATCATCCTCCCATCCTCCTTCAGCTCCACCAGCTATAGAAACACTGCCTCCAGTGCAGCACTAGTTTCCCACATTGCATATCACTGCAAGAGGGGGAAAGTCTGAAGAGAGAGACAGCAGACATCGCCCCAGAAGCAGCTCTGTCTCCCAGGGTACGCATCCTGCCACCCTACACCTGCTCCCTCGCTCGACAGCCCACATGTGTCAACCCACTGGAGAGGTTTGCTCCAGGCCCACTTCACTGGCTGGTCTTCTGCGCAGTCTAGTTTGCATTGTTATTTCTAATGGTCACTTAGACGATCATCAGTCACTTATTTCATCAGTGGTTACTCACCCCCACTCACAGTGACTATGTCATAAGCATGCGAGTGTATTCAAGTGTAGAGACTGGCCCTAACAAATACCAGAAAACTGTTACTTGGAGGGTGCAACAATGTGGTGCATTGCTAGCCCTGTGGTCGTCTATCGACCCTGCGATCATTTACTTCATTGTAGGAGAGGAGGTTTACCCTGCTGCTTCCCACCATGTACCCTTCCCTACCATCAACCTGATCTCAGCTCTTCCTGCTAGCAAGCCTATTTTCCTAACCACAACATCCACATCCCTATCGGCACATCCAAAATGTCACTCTAATCTACTCATCACCAAGCACTCCCATTCTGTCACTTTTCTGTCTCAGCCATTACAGTGATGCAATGTTTAAAGCAAGAGGGCATTGGGAAAATGTTTGAAGGCCAGAACATGTGAATTGAATTTATAATATTAAGAAACTTGTATAAACTTTGTAAACCCCAACACTACTCCAGATGACATTAAGAATGAGTGCCTGAAAACGAGAACATAATCAAACATTGCCAAAGGCACGGTAACAAAGCATTCCCAATGGAAAGGTCACATCATGGTGACATGCAGGGCTACTAGCATACCCCTGCTGACACAAAACCTAGACTGCAGTTTCTGGGATCCTGTCAACTCTACGGACAGTTTCATGCATGTAATATTTTAATATAACTGGCACTTCCCAAGGCAATGATGTACAATTAAAAATAATCACAGTCCTCCAAATACCAGTGATAGCCAGATGAATATTGCTGGCACTAACTTAAAACATATTACCTAGGCTATTGTAGAAAATAATATTTAATATTCTCCCCCATTTCACGAAAGCAGTTATTAACTCAAAACATTGTTCAATGTGAGTGTTGAAAAAATTGTTTTAAGTGAAGCATAAAATACTATACTAACTTACCTTTGCCTTGGGAGTAGTGTTGTATGCTCTCAAGATATCATCATCCACACTGATGCAAGTTAAGGTTAGCAATAATAAAAAATTTAAAAAAACAGGGAACAAAAGGGAAAGAATTGTGTAATGTATAGTTAGTTCACTTTCAAAATAAAATGTTCACATTCAAATTCTTATTGATAAAGAAACCTTTCATCCATACAGTATGTCATATGTATGAGAGAGGTTCTGGTCAGCACTCAACACCAAGGTCTTTAGTGCTGGTGAAGGGTGAAACAAGGTGAGTATGGAGCAGCGCCAGAATAAAAGGATGGGGGAACTAGGAGAGCCCTAAGAAAACCCACTTACTTACAGCATCGTCCATCATGATTCCCACGTGTGAAAATTTGGGGACCGACCCCCCAGGTATTGAACCCACTTCACCTTGGTGAGACGCGAATGGTCTAACCATTCGGCCACCCCCTTCTCCCCAATTAAATGTGTATGAGCGGAGATATTTTACATTCTACAAAGTTAATTTTAACAAATAATTCCATTAAGAGTTTTTGGTTTCGATATCCAACATTAAAAAATATTTTATATTTATTGTTTGATTCTATTGTGAGTTTTTGGTTTCATTATCCAACATTAAAAAATATTTTATATTTATTTTTTTACTGTAAAAATTTTCTCATAGCATACTTTTTCTATGCTAATTATAAGACAAGAATATTATAAATAAAAATGTTGTATAAAAATACTTATGTTTAACAGTAAATTTGATAGACTGCACAAAATAAAAGTACTGTGTATGTATTAGTAAAGAAATAAAACTTCGTAAGGGCATTCTGAATCAAATCCACCATTGCTGTTTTGTGATTTATCACGCCTTCAGAAGAAAACATTTCATGTATTACAAAACCTAAAATTAAAAATACATACTAAATGATATATTTTAACACCAAAGGTCGGAAGGAGTGTGCTCCTTTTAGTGAGCTCCTTTATCTGGAGTTTTTGCAGAGCTTAGCTATTTTTTCATTAAGTATTTTTTGTTGGAGCTAAGCTCTTTCATTTGAAGTGTCAGCTCAAACGAGTGCACTATTTTTAATGTTCCTCGACTGCGAGACGGTAAGGTAAACAAACAACTCTCTTTTAACTTTACAGAACTCTGTCTCTCACACACTAGGTCCCGTGCGCAGACCACACACACATGGTGCGTATAGACACTCACTCTCTTTCTCTCTCTTCTCATGTTTACTTTTTAGCCCACTAACTGCTCAGCTCTTATGCGTGCGCATATTCCCCTCCACATCTACCCCTTATTGTTCTGACCGTTACAACTTCGCGACACATGTAGCATTTCTGTGTCGGCATCTTATTGAGAAGCTATGACGACAAAATTAGATAAACTCTCTTGCCATGGCTGGCATATAGAGCATTTTTCAAATACTTCAACTTATCCGAGGCAGGAAATTATGTGGCCGCTTGTTATTTATCTGAAAGACTTTATCAGTGTCTCAGAGCAGCCCAACGAATATACTGAGACACATTGAGGTAAGTGTTTAAGGGAAATTATTCCCCGCAATCTTGTTTCAGGTTTCCGATACTAACACATCTGTTGTGTGTTTAGAGAATCATTTCTCTTCGTAGCTGAAATAGTTCCGCAGATCCACAAAGGAGAGCAGCACACTCGCATACTTGATCACGTGGTGTTAGTCAACTCCTCACATCCCTCCCCACATCTCCCTCCATGCTCTTTCCCGACTTCCACCCCTTTCCCTGAACTGTTATCGGTCTCTTTCCATCACACCATTCAGTTCCTAGGCTGTAGCATTGTTGCCAAACTAGGCTGTGCACGTACTGTGTGTGCGCCAGCTCTGCCCCCGGCGTGTATGCATTGTCTCTCCTAAACGTCACGTACGCTACTGTAACACAGTGGCAAACACGTCCTAACTTACGACGTTACTGCGGTTAGTACGTGTGTCGACATATCTGCCTCGTATTAGGTATTTACAGGGATGGGAACATTTCGCGAAAAATGACCTGCAGGCTAGAATCCATTGTACTATGCCTAATCAAGCGCAAGCCCTGTCTATTCGTTCATTGTCTGCTGTTACTACTAAAAGCAGCTAGTGGACAAATGGTCGGAGCTTTAGTGTGCATAGGATATTTGATTCTAACAAGCAGGTCACGGAATTCGCGAAATTCTCCATCTCTAGGTATTTACATGTTTACGGACGAAAAACGCATACCCGCCAGGGACTCAGAGCTGGCGCGCGGACAGTAACCAAGTAACATTCAGTGTTTCAGAATTTGGTGTATTATATGCCATTTCTAGATCGTGTAAGTGTTCAGCAAAAATGTCCAAGTGGCGCAAAGGTGTTACGAAGGGACGAAAACGTACCAAACTATCCAAAATTATTAAACTACTTAAGCATGTAAACAGAAGTAAACAAACGTTACAACTTCCATTAAGTGGATGACAATAGTACATCAGTAATGGAAGATATAAAAATAGTTAAAATATTTTGTTAAACAATTTAAGGCAAAACGTATTGAGAAGCATATTTTAATTACATATTTTTTAATGATATTTTTTAAATTTTATTTTTCTTTGCATTTGCAGGCAATATACAGCTCAGCTATTTCCATGATATTTTATTACGGAGTAGTCTGGAACACATTCTTAAGTCTTTGAGTAGCACGTTCGCGTCCTGGTTTCAACTACGCAGCCGATATATTGTCACTCACCCCTCCTCCCTCTTCATGACATTTGGCCAGCAACCATTCTCGTATATAATATGTGTATCACTATCATACTTTCATTAACGAGTAAACTCTTAGTACAATGCGTGAAATCAGGAAATAATATGACATACTGTTTATATGTTTTAAATATACATTTAACTAAATAGTTCAGTATTTCATACCACTACAACTGGCACTGCTTACAGCTTAAATTTAAATGCATGAAATATCAATATCAGTTCACATTATTTCAGAAATTGTAACAAGTTTTCAGATTACGTAAACTTATTTATTCGCATTTGTATGTCACCAATGTTTCAAAACAGCTATACATTTTTAAAATGTGACGATTGTTTTGATCGGTTCACTTGATTCGCCAAATTTGCTTTGTAATAGTTAAATGCAAGTAAAACATTATTATACGACCTACATGCATTTAAATTAAAAATAATGTTTGTACTAGATACTACAGTTTATTGAGTTTACACCGGGTGACTTTATTTTTAATACATAGGATATTTCCTCACATCATGTACCACAATAGGTCGAAATGCATGTAAAATATTTCACGGGTGAACAATCTCCTTTACCGGGCTGTCAAAAAATG
>PNEQ01114390.1:0-11276 GCA_003012365.1 Medauroidea extradentata
CCTCCACTGGTGTCTCATTAAATGATATTCTTCTGACAGGCCCTAAATTGCAAAGTCAAATTTTAGATGTTTTGTTACAGTTCCGTCTTCACAAAGTGGTAATTACTGCCGATACTCAACAAATGTATCGCCAAATTTCTGTTGATCCTAACCAGTGGAATTATCAATGCATCGTCTGGCGCTTTCATGAGAATGAACCGATTACTGATTACTAGAGACTGGAAAATTTTGCAAATTCAATTACCTGTAGGCTAAAATCCATTGTACTATGCATAATTCAGACACATATTCATGCAAATAGCATCCAAGCAATAATGTTATTACTAAACGTACTATTTTATCAGACATATCTAGGATGTTCGGTCCATAAGGTTGGCTAACACCAGTGTTAATATATGATAAACATCTTATGAAATTTTTATGGGTCAAATGTGTTGGTTGGGATACTGAACTCCCTTCTGAACTAATAAATAGATGGAAGAGTTTAAAACAAGAACTTCCCAAATTGTCAACTTAACAGATACCACGATTGGTTACAAGTGATAATTACTCATATCAGCTTTACGGTTTTTCTGACAGCTCAGAAATTGGTTATACCGCCATGATCTACCTACGAACAGTACATTTTGACAACACTGTCACTATTTATCTGATGATGGCAAAATCAAAGGTAGCACCAATTAAAACACAATCTCTTCCACGATTAGAGTTGTGTGGAGCTCTTTTGTTTGCTCAGTTGTTGGACCATGTAAATAAGATATATGAAAGAAGACTTAATATTTCATATATTAGGACTTGGACTGATTCACAAGTTGTTCTAGCATGGATCATTTCATCACCACTTTACCAACAGGCTATCACAGACAAATTGAACCCCTTGGGTGTGACATGGCACTTCAATCTACCTGGAGCTCCTCACTTTGGAGGGTTGTGGGAGGCTGGAGTTAAATCCTTTAAATCACATCTAGTTAGAGTAAATAAGGAGCAAATACTTACATATGAAGAACTCTACACAGGTACAGGTAGAAGCTGTACTAAATTCTCGTCCTCTCTGCACTCTAAGTTCTGACCCCACCGATTTGCAGACACTCACACCAGGACATTTTTTAATTTTGGAGTCTCCAGTGGCATTGCCCGAACAAAATCTGCAATCATATCAACTAAATCGTCTTCAACTTTGGCAGCAAAAAAAACTATTGGGCCTAGCGTTTTGAAGGGTATGTTGGTACGAAACATTTCCGCGATGTACTATGATCTATACATATAATGACACTGTATCAACGAACAGCCATCAAACAGCTGTTGTCTGCGTCAATAAACAGGTACTTTTGGTGGCTAGAAGGGTCACACTACACCCGTCAAATTTTCGTGTTTCTACCCACCCCGTCATCCCTATCCTCCAAAACTGCTAGTTCGTAGCTAGCGCAAACCAATCGTAAGATATTCAGACAGACGGAAGGATAAATGATAGATGAGATTTTTGAATGTCTGTTGCAACGGGAGATTACAATTGAATATTATTGGATTGTGGACATACGCAATTGCTCATGTTTAGCTGATAAACTTGTGTTGAATGACAAAGTACGAAAACGAACAAGGAAAAAAAAATTATATATAACGCACACAAAAGTATAAAAAAAAGCAATCCCAGTGGAATTCTGTCTATTGTTTTTTTTATCAAAATAATTGTTAAATTAAACAAAGAATTCTAGAAATGGAATTCAGTCTAATATCGACACAACCCCCAGGCACAAAAGACATACACATAAATTGACAGAATTCCTCTGGGATTGCTTATTTATATTTTTATGTGCGTTTAATATAGACCTAATTTTTTTTTTCTTGTTCGTTTTCGTACTTTGTCATTCAACACAGGTTGATCAGCTAAACATGAGCAATGGCGTATGTTCACAATCCACTAATATTTAATAAATGATAGAGATGTAACACTTACTTGAAGAAGCGGTCGCCTGTCTTCCATCGGGAGTCTCCATTGCCCTCGCACGAGAGCTGCGTGTTGAGGGTGAGGTTGGCATTCCTGGGGTCAGAGACGAAGTCCTCCACGCCATACGCATACACCTTGATGGCCGTTGTTATCTCGTTCAGCAGCGACGAACTGCTCGTGTCGAAGTGCACCCCTGCGAACACCAAACAATTAAGAGTAAGGACAGCTGTACTTTTTTGGGTCGTCTTTCGGGGTAGGACTATATTTCTTCCGGGAATCGTCTCTCTGTTATATAGTTGCTGATAACAGCTTGTACTGCTTCTTTATGTTCTATTGTGAAGGTTTTTGTGCTACACGGAAACATTTATATCTCGCAATGGCGTATGTTCACAAAACTGTTCAACTTATAATACTAACCCATTGCAGGAAACGGTCCAGGATCACAATCCTAGTTATGGTTACGTCGATAATCGAATTTACTATGGACGAGTTTGGCACAGAGCAGATTACCCGCTAGCAGTGATGGTGTTGGAATTGGGGATAATTAGAGATGATGGCACATCGCGAACATTTTATGTACCATAATTAGAGGTACGTCAATTTCGCTGATTCATCTGGCAGTAGCCTAGATTGCTCAGTCCTGTACACGCTCTGGATACAGTCGATTATTCATTGGCTTACAACATTACAAGCGATAGCTCTATGAATCATTGCCTTCTTTACTACTGGCTTGCAGTAAGCAGTAGTCAAATGCGTTTTGTGACAGCCACCAGCTGATCACGGGCATGATTATGAGGTATACATTTTTGGCGTTCAACCTGACCTGGAATGTATTTGCGAAATTGACGTACCTGTAACTATTATCAACTTGAAACACTGTAATTTCTTGCAACATGTATAATTGGGCGATGATACACGTCTGACACAGCATAGCCGGCATCAAAAATTACAACAGCGGGATTCTTATTGGCTCAGTTAAATAGGGTAACAGCTCCACATACAAGCGAAAGCCAGTAAACCCCTTAGTAAACAGAACGTCCGATGAAACCCAGCAAACTGTCAAGTTTTCCCGCGAAGAACCATCATATCTAAGGATAATACATGTTGCTGATTATGAAGAGAACTTCTGACGCAAAACCGAACAATGTCGAAGGGTGAAGTATTCCCCATTAGTACGAATAAAGTGGACCGTTAATCTGTAGCAGCGCAACCACCAGTAGAAATTTTCCTTTGCCAACCTAACAGAATTGAGCCATCTTGCCTGTAGTAGAAGTAACCTTAGTTAACAGACAGTTATAATATGTTACCAACTAGAGGTAGGTTATCATTAGTTCTATTGTTGGTTATAAATATAATTGAATTCCTTACTGACGAGTTTGACAAGGGCAATGTCCGTCGCTGGTTGGTATTGGCCAGTGGTCAAATAGAATGCCGGGAGAAAAAGCACGCGAACGAATTTTTTTTTACTACTGAAAATTAAAATTTCATCTTTCGTGAGTTTTCCAAAAACCCATTAAATCATTTAAATTATCACGAACGCTCTGTCAATTGGGATTAATGACACGTGATATTTCTCCATAACAATACTACTGCAACTAGTTTCACTGTCGCTTTCTAAACTAGTAATGTCGAGTTTTCTAACCTGTAGTACCTTAGCTCAGTCTTGTTAGCAGGTTCTTATATCTTAATATCTGAAACCAGTTCATGTTTTCATTAGTGAAAATACTTACATATTTTATACACCTGTTAATTTTTTTACCAAGTTAAATTACCGCACCACATTTCATAAATGTTGTTTTATTCGCATTACATTTATATTTAATAGGTGCCTCATTGTTCGGTATTTTGAACACAGTGCACTCAGTTACCCTCCGATTTGTTTAGCTTATGTCTAGTTTTTGTGATGCGCCGTACTATGTGATTATAAATATTGCCTTACAAAATTTAAAACCATATAGCCTAGTTTAGAACATATGTATAACTTTGCATCTCGTTGTAACCTACAAAGGTCATACAACTTATTATGACGTTATAAGTTGTACTAAGGCCATGAACCATATTTATACTGCTTTCAGGAATCTTTTATTATTTATCAAATAAAGTAGATATCGAAAATAATTGCACAGCTTTGCTAAAAGTAAATTTTCTACATAGCCAATTTTTTTTTTTTTAGATAAAAACTTATGTAGATTTGGCTATTTAGGTCATAAATGAAAAATCCGTTAGTTTCATAACTAGCTGAAACCATTGGATGATTTGTCTTTAAAATTTAGTTAACAGAGAATACACAGTTTTTAACACAATTGTGCAACAGTATTTCGATATGTGTTCTCATTTAGGATTTAAAAAATCGTGGTCGTAAAAGCAGCAGAAATGACGGATCATAGATAATGTTAAGTAGTTAAGAGTGTGTGGTATGTAAACAAACGCTGAAAACATCAATTGATTTCTACGCTTTTTCCGAAGCCAATATGGATAAAATACTCAATGACAATCCAAGATAATGATATTTGCCAACTTTATAAGAAAATATTTATCCACAATTACTAATTCGTTACGCGTAATCTCTTGCGCCGCAGTTAAATGTACGAGGTTCCGGCGTCAGAAGTTCGTAACACTGGAAAAAATTTTGTTTAAAACGATGGCTAAAACTATTGTCTAGGATTGCTATTGTTTAATTTTCGCAAATTCGCTTCAACAAACCTACAGTTATAGATTAAAGTTTTAGCGTTGAATTATGTACCACGCCCTCTTAAATGATAGATTTTATGAATTGATCGTCAGTCTAGCATTGAAACAACGGACAGTTGTGGGTGTCAGGCCTCCAAGCCACATATAGTCCAGAGGAGCAGCACTCCTCTAAGCTGTTTTATTTCTCTCTCTTTCTCTCACTTTCCCTCTCGTTCTCTCTCTTTCTCCCTCTCTTTCTCTCTCTTTCCTATCAACAAGTTTCAGCTTACCGTTTTATGGTATTATTTACTTATTATATTGTATGTAGTAATTTAAAAAGATGTTTATTGTAATGTAACTGAGAAAACGTCAATTTTCAAGCTTATAATAAATTCGTATGCAAGGTAAGGCAGACCCACGCAACCCCCGGGTGGCAGAATACAGCTCTCTGATTGGCTGTGGGGAACCTTGGCACCCTCACTTTCCCGGCGGATGGGGAGGCGACGTGCAGAAAAAGAGATATCTGTTAAAATTCAAAAATTATATTACGGCTTTAGAAATTGCTGTAGACCGCGATCTTAAACAATGAGAGGACATGAAAAAAAATACTAGAATCTTTATTGCCACCGTATTAAGAAAAACGTAAGTATAGCGGCTTGGATATTGTGTGATTATGGTTATGTAGTTGTTAAAAGACACATCACAAATATCCAGCAGCGGCGCACACCAGGGTTATCACTGGCCCAGTCAGATATAGACACAACAAGAACGAAAGAAGAACGTTAGACTGGAGCCTAGAAAACTGTAATTTTTTTACAACGGTAAATTGGTTCCCCTAATGCTGATGCGTTACTCTTCAATCCCTATTTTCTGGTGTTACCTATACTGATGAAGAAAGAAAATCGTCCTGTCCATATGCAGGAACGTAATACTCGTCGCCTCCCTGACAACAGGTATTTCATCTGTAGCTACTAATTACTTCGTAATATGACGGCGGCGTGTAATTGTGAGTTATTGTTCAGATTTTGCTGTTCATAATTATTTTAGTATATGGTTTATGCGGTGTTTTTATTCGTTCTGGCTTTCAACGCAGTTCGTCAGCCTCCATAGCGTACGTCTGTTGTGCGAGAGGACCTGGGTTCAAATCACGTCTCTGGCATGTCCCAGCATCTCATTTCACCGTCATCTGCTCTTAAGGCCGCGGTATTTAATTTGTTTCAAACAATTGCGAATAACTCGAATATTTTTTAACGAAATGCTCTGAAAAAATTTGAGACTGTGTACAGTCATACGGTACACAATTTTGCCACAGAGTTTTTTTTTTTTTTTGTAATGTATTGTTCGGTAGCAAAAAATTACACTGCTTCATTTTGGCTTATTGTGACAACAAAAATGTGCTATTTCAGGGGCAAATATCTAAAAACCCTTTTGGTGTGTTGCAAAAGAAAATGTCAGATACATACGATGATATGTGTCATAACCGCCAGAATGAATTTTTGATATGTGTATTAATTTTGGTAAAAAATATACTTTCGAAACCACGCCTACCTGCGCGTGAAAGGCTCAAAAGCGACGGAGCAGTAAGGTCGACCTTGAAGCGCATATCAAATGCCGCATCGTCTCAACGAGCCAAGCGCTGAACTAGCGTGCAAGCTTCCCGCCGAACAGTTTTTACTATGGGACACTAAGCGGTGACCATATGTTGTTATTGGTGGAAAGCATGCAACTAAGTTCAGTGCAGGCCGCAATCTGAGTTTCACACATTTCCAGTTAGTAAATTTTTAAGTACGGAAGTCTGAAAAGGCCTTTTTAGCCGTGTCGGAGGGCTTAGAAACTGTGTTTCTAATGAGCGTGGCGTCTTAGCAATGAGGTTCCGACCTTGCCTGAAGTTTGTTTTCTTTTCGTACGTTGGCACAATGGACACAAGTTGAATACTTTCGTAGAAAAAACCTGGTTACAAACACTCTGCAACACATTTTAAGGCCTTGTTACGGAGTTTTGCAGTGAATTCGAAAATATTTTTTTTATCGCTACCTAATACTCATATCAAAATTTCGCTGCACAGTTTTGACACTTATATGTTATAATTTGTAGCTGAATTTTTTTTTGTAGAATTATACTGAACGGTTTTTTAGATTTCATTACGCAAAGTACCACGTTTTTCGTCGTGAAAATAAGAAAAAATGAAGGAAATGATTTTTTTGCTGGCGAATGGTACACTATTAAAAAAAAACGCGTCCACAGTATTGTGCATCGTGTGATTGCACATTGACTGAAATTTTTTTCAAAACTTTTGGTTAAAAAATATTTGAGTTATTGGCACCAGTCTGAAAAAACTCGGGAACAAGCCCTTAAGCATGGGGTAGGCGGCTGTCTTAAGACCTCTCAGTTAAAGCCCGTAAAACCCCCTCATCTCGCCTTCAACGCAGCTCGTATTTCGTCGAGTTATGCCAGTTGGTGTGGTGACGTTAAGTGATGTGCGAAGCTCATCATTCGATTGGCGTGCCTGGCGAAGTGAGCATTATTCGACGGGTGGCGCTTCGCCAATCTCTGGCGTCGACGCGTCGGAGGGCGGCGGCGGATTGGTTGAGTGCCACGGGTGGGATAAAAAGGTTCGAGGGGAATGGAGTGAACGGGGTGCGGGGATTCGAGCGAGTGGTTGTGAATACCGCTATCTAGGGAGATAACGGTTAATTTAATCGACCAGGTTTGATCCCCCTACCACTGATTCAGGTGAGCACTCTCTTTCTCTCACTCTCTCTCTCTTTCTCTCTCACACACACATACGCCTGACCTCTCGCGAACAATGTAGTCAACCGCGAAACTTTATTTTTTTTTTCCACCCGGTGTAAATTTCCCTTGAGATGCAGTCACTGGTCTGCTGCTGTGGTTACATGCCAGTTAATATGGACGGTCTTCATCGCCCGTAATTAAGCCGTTTTCTCTCGATAATCTCTCTTGCAGTATATATATATATATATATATATATATATATATATATATATATATATATATATATATATATTTTAGGAACGACAGCTTACAGGATAATACTACACCGTCAAGCGGGGTTACTTTGTGCCAGCTGCTGGCGAATGTGAACCACTTAAAAATTTTATTGGTAGTATTTAATTGAAAAAATATTATTATTAATGAATGGTTAAAATAAGCAGTTCACAGCAATCACTGTTACCTAGTTCATACTTAAATAACCTAAAAATAAAATATTTTGAGTGGCACAAAGTCACCCTTGCTATCGTAAAGTACCCGCTTTTTACAGTACAAAATTTAAAAATATTTTCAACAGGTATGTAAATTATTTTGAAACGGGATACATATAGTAAAAGGTAATTTACCAAGCGAGCGAGGTACTGTCTAAATTATTTCTACACTGCAACTGAATTTTGGTTTTAAAACGAACCTCTGCAAAGCAACTTCGCCGCAAAGATAATTAGCTTGTTGTAAATAAATAACGCCAAGTGTCAAAGAAAATGTGCAAAACTAATGTTCACTGACACATTTTTTAAATGAGATTTCTTTGAAAATAAAATATATTTTGTTACATCACTTCTATCGAATTGTAGGTATGCGCAAGAGAAGAGAAATGCCTACTTTTATTTTTACAGTTGCTTAAGTATTTATGCGAGGTTCTATTTAGGGGAATGGAAATGTTCTATTTCGAACCGACGGCTTGAATTCTCAATCGACAAAAAAATCTAAACTGCTCATCAAAATTCGATGAGTTATTTTTGAAAGAGTAGTTATTTTATCAGCAGACGTTTATGGGTGGTAGTATGCTTTGCTTTCGAGTGAAAAAATTACTGTTTTTTTAATAAGGGTTTGAAACCACAAAATCTACAAAAATGTACATCTGTCATTTTTATACATTTTAATACGGTAATATCAAGGCCTTTATAATAACCTAATTTCACAAATATTTGCGTTTTAATTTAAAAATATCTTTCATATCCGTAGACCTCGGCGCAGAGATTTTCGGATGTTAAAATAATTTTCAAATCAAAATGCGAGCATTTGTGAAATTTGGTTATTACAGAGGCCTAGATATTATCATATTAACATTATAAAATTGACAGTTTTCCATTTTTTTAGCTTTTGTGGTTACTAGTCCCCACTTTTTCTAAAAACGGTTTTAAATTTTTTACTCGAAGGTAAAGCATACTACCACATGGTGCTGTATAAATAAACGTTCGCTGATAAAATATCTATACAGAAAAAATCTCATCTAATTTTAGTGAGCAATTCAGATTTTCTTGACGATCGAGTATTCCAGTTGTACGCTTGACATCGTACCATCCATTCCACATCCCTTAATTCTGTGTAATAACAACGAAAATTATTTCATTGTTTCATTATTTTTTTTTGGGTAACCAGTTCTGCTCCACTAGTCCGTTTTGTTCTCGACCACCCCCTACACTCCTTCCTTGACACATTTTATTATGAAAACTTTACGGATGCACGCACAGTTCAACAAAGTTACATCAAGTCCGGATGAATAGTAAATGAACGCATAGAAAACGTACAAACTTTTTTTTTATTTTAGAAGATTTTTATCCAACTACAAAAACCGTCCGTAATTTCAGTAAGTCTGCAGCAAACCGATCGCAAACGCATTGATCGGGTTACAATGCTCAATCGTGAATGATGTCAGCTTGCCTGGAAGATGTTCAGTAGGCTACAATACTAATTGTTTGGTATTAGTAATGTTGTTCCTTTGGCCCTACATCCTTTCGGAACTGAATCCGAACTTCCCCCAGTCACAGATAAATAATTTATTGAATCTGTGTGATGCTCTAATCAACAGGTGGCCCCCAAGCGTATTCAAGATAACACCTCAGAATATTTAGCAATGCAGAAGTGAAACAGACGGTGACAAGGCAAACTACGTCACACTCGCCAGCAAAACGGCTTCGCTGGGGGCCGATTAAATATCGCTATTGATAGGTGCATCGCAAGATTTGCACCTGCGCGCTTTCGTATTAAATATACACTATTTAGGTACAGGTGACAGGCGCAAAGTGTCTGAAAATCTGCGCCCGGAAAATTGCTCAACGCAGGTCCATCTGCACCGTTCGCGCATGCGCATTGGACAACTTTCGTGCATGTTAAAGTGAATTATCATAAAAATTGGATATCTTTCTCTGTATCCAGTGTTCTATGGACGTAAATTACTAACGTTTTCATGTACACATTTGAGGGTTTTAATAGCAACGAAATAAAGTAAAAGTACGAAACTGAAATGTTTTTTACTATAGAAGCATTTATAAATGGCCAACGATTCATTATCCTTTGTGCGGAATATGTTTTGAGGATAATTTTCCATGGCACACGACGAGAAAATAGAGTTGTTCGTTGACGAGGTTATTGTACCATTAAAATATTAATGCAAATGATAACGTAAATAAATAGCGAAAATGTTTTGTAAGTACTTGTTTCGCTAATTGCTGAGAACAGTGAAATTACCTCTCTAATTTATTTGCTTGGATGAGATGTTACAACATCACATCTTTTTCGCCGACTTGTTTCTACATTACACGATTCATGCTTTATATTTAAGAGTGATTCTGTTGGGATTATCTTTATTTTATAAGATGGGAGATCTAACATGTTAGTTTAAAGTCTTTTGTGAGTCTTGTTGCTGTGTATAGGCCATTCGGAATAAAGTGAACACTAAATATTTAACCTTTGAAAAATATCACTAGCTGTTACTACATATAATTCTACATTACCGATAGTCACTTTACTGCTTGTTTGGTTGGCAACGAAATAACACAGCATAGTTCCGTGTTTATTCGTATTTAAATACAACAATACTGAAATAAAACCAACCGACAGCGATATAATTGTATTTTATATAATTAATAAACTTCTTTTTTACTAAACTATATTATGTACCTATCGACTGAACAATTTATCTTACACGCGCAAACATAAAGTGACGTGTCCAGAGAAGTTAGACTTTTCCCGTCGTTAGTCGTTACACGCGGAAAGATACGAATTGGCTGGAAATAGATCTTCAGCAGGACTTTTTCGAGTGCTCACTTTATTCCGAACTGCCTATAAACATAACACACCTAAGCCTATCTCAGTGAACATTGAACTTGCAATCATCTAGGCCTAACTAAATTTATTTCATTTTAGTTGCATGGAAGCCAACTGTATTCGCTAAGCTCCATCACTGAATTATTTAGAAATAATGAACTTATCAGTATTTGATAATTTAAGACTCGCTGACTGTCGAATGCCTCATGTATAGCCCATTAGGTAGCAGGCCTTCTCTCACAAATACCATGCCGCACAAGTTAAAATAACTTACGTGAATGTCAAAACTAGGTCACTCAAATTAATACCAGTACAAATATCAAATGCATACATAATTTTTGCTCTACTCGGTGCACATTTCCATCACTTCGGCAGTCTATCTTCCGTTCGCAACATAAAGTAAGTATTGTTGCGTGCCATGTTCCTGGAGGCCAGTGGTCGGCGGCTGTTTCGTAACACCTTGAGGGCTGGCCGATGATTCAAAGCCCGGGTGGCTCATAGTGGGAATCCCGCCGAACCTACGTCATCGATACCTGTCCCAACTGCGTCTTAACCCTTCGAGGGTGGCCTACGTGACTGCTAGCATATCCGAAACATGATG
>PNEQ01114397.1:0-64762 GCA_003012365.1 Medauroidea extradentata
GCTTCGCGCGCCGCCACGAGTTCTGTATAGTGGAGTACGGTGCTATATGCAATAAATACGTCATTCGTTAAGGTGCGTACTTTATTGGCTTGCCGCTTCACGGCCTTAAGGGCGTGGGACCCTCTAACCCACACTCCTCAGTGCATTGCGTAGGGTGTAATTCTCTTTTAGTGTTTTCTTATGTGCTACGGGCGTGAGGGACGCCATAAGATTCCTCTGCGCAACACCGAATCTGACGTCGAGTGGGGTGATCACGTAAGTAACGCCACGGCCGTCGGCCACGCGGTCCTGCGAGAGAAGAATCTACCGACTGAGTGCCCGTTCTCCAATAACGGGCTGGCGCACCGGGCAATTCGCTATCTAATCACCAACCCCCGCTCGCGTCAAGGTTAAACGATTACCTTTTGGAGTGAGTATTGGACCTGCAACTTTCCAGCGAATGATTAAATCTAGGAGGAATACCAGGTGTAGTGGTATTGCTGGATGACATCATAATTACTGGTCAAGACGAAGATGAGCATTGGCACAGCGTAAATGGATTTCTAGGATGAATAGACAGTGAGGGGTTGAGGTTAAAGGAAGCTAAATGCCAATTTTCAAAAAAGTCTGTAGTATTTTTGGGCTACTGTATAGATGCTGGTGGGGTACGAGTGCTAAGATGGAATCTGTGGCTGTCAATGTACGACTATGAATTGGTATACCGGCCAGGGAACAGCATCAGCCATGCCGATTCACTAAGTAGACTGCCAGTGCAAATGACGATGCAGGTTACAGAGGTCGGTGATATATTGATGCTAGAAGCTATGCCTGATTTTTCAGTTGATACTGCCAACATCAAGAGAGCAACAGAGGGTGATGCTGTTTTGTCACTGGTACCAACACCATACTAATACATATACCACAATATACCACACCCACCTAACTCAAGACTAACAGGACATGGCGGCATATGAGAGGTCGGGGCCTCTCGTTCGTGCCAAGTCTGGTGAGGTAAATTTTATTCATACCAAAAACAAGGTGCAATGAAAGTTAATGTAGAAAATGTCTTTTCTCACTCTGCTTGTTGATTGTAATTGCTTTTGAGACAAATGGCGTTGTCTCGGGTAGTGTGCTGTATGCAAGACAAGCTTTGCAATGTAATTGGTTAAATGGACATTTCTGGCTCATTTCAGAACTAAAAATGTCTTGCATTATGCCACAAAACCAAAAATATAAATAATGATTGCCTACAAGTTGCTGTCAAATATTACTAAACTAAATCACGTCACACACTGTATATTTCCTTACAATATTGTACACTAGGGTTCGTACTTGCTCGGCTACTAGCTTCTCTACTCAAAATCTTGCTGCTACTTGCAGCCCTGAGAGCTCAGCTACTGGATTTGCCTAGTTACCGGTGTCCAATTTTTGTTGTGAGCTGCACCACAGTATTTAAGCAGCGGCCAATCAGAATATATTAAAACAACAACACTAGAAGTTTTGGCGCGCGCGAGTATTGAGAAACATAAACTCCAAGGGAAAGAATTGGACCAAATAGCACATTACATTAGGCGCGATTTTTTGGAAATATGGAAGGAAAGAAGTGGACGAAAGTGCAACTGAACTGACTGCAAAAATCAAAAGGAAGTTAGGTAATAATAATTTCGGAAGTCGGCAAAATATACACAAACACAAGGCATAGCCACAATTTTTCTACTAAAGTTCTTCCGAAAACATAACAAGGGTGCTGCGATTCTGATTCCATCGTATACCATTTTCTTACCCAAAAAGCTCTTTTTTAAATTTCTTTGTGCGTCTGAAGCAATTATCTGCATGGTTTCCAAATTTACGTTAACCAACACTTTAAGATTTACTGCCAACAAATTAAACTTAAATATAGAAAAAACATTAACTTTTTTACAAGTAACAGCAAGGGATCGACACAAGTTATGTAAAAAAATTAATAAAACAATTATAATTAAATTCCTAGGCCTAGAAATTGATACTTTGTTCTCACATATTAAATAATATTATATTCTTTAGAACTTCTTTATCACTTTAATCCAGACATATAATATTTTATTTTTTTTATTATGAACAACATTCAGTTCTGCTTGTTTTACCTGCAAACCTGGAGACGCCTGCGAACAGCATATATATTTCTGCGTGGTATGTTCTGTCCTCTAGGCGTACACGTGAACCAGGCGTCTCTTTCTGATATCAGCGCAACTAGCGACAAAAATATTTAGTTTTTATAACCTCTGAATCAATGTTCCATTAAGATCACGTTCTGAGTACAAATGTTAATTATTTTCACTTTGTGTGTAGTGTGTGTATTTCTTCTCAGTTATGTCATGTCTATGATATAGACGTTTTTTTTTGTTGTTCTGTGTTGGAAAAAGTTGTCTGTTTTTCGTAATTTTGAGTTTATAGGTAGAAACTATTTGCCAATTTGGTCTAAGAATACATGACTGGTAGGTAATATGATTTAGATATTGTTTTCATGTAATTTGCAACTGGTATGTATGTATGTATGTATGTACATTTGTTATTTCATGCTAGTAGTGAGCTCTGGTGTTGTGCGATTGTAATGAAATGTATCTGTTGAATTTATCATGTTTTTTGCCACAAAATTTAGTAATGAAAACATATATTGAGAAGTTAGAGTAAGTATGAGCAATTTTTTAAATATGAGTACACGTTTAATAGTAGGCCTATTTGGCTCCACTCCCACACTGACCTCTCAAGCATAGACAGCTTACCCTGCTCCATTCTCCTCCACACCCTCTCAATCTTCTGGCTGTTGTTTCCTCTCCCTCTATACCCTCCCCAGGGATGTAACTAGGAATTTGAGAGTGTGGGTTACCTGTACAAAAACTGTAATACACTAAAAGAATTTAATTTTTACGCCAAATTCTGTAGATCTGTTACAAACACCCCAATTTTATTTAACAAAAAATCACAACCATGGTTAACTTTCACTGCTATTTCAAGCAAATTCTTCTGTTCTTCTGTGCTGCCCAATGCTGAACTGCAGTTTTAAATGGGTACTCTTGGACATCTGGACCTTCCAGTGAAATGGGTAGCAGGGAATCGAGCGTGAACTCACCCAGTCTGTTTCTTAAGTCAGTTTTTATGAGCTTCATTTGAGAGAAGGCTCTCTCACAGTCAGCTGTGTTAAGTGGAATGACTGTAAACTTGTGCAAGTTTGGCTATATTTGGAAACAGTTTTTCAATTGTTTTGCCAGTGCAAAGAAAGTGTACAACTTCTGTACATGCCTTTTTTCGGTGGTTATCAGCCATGTATTGCTTGATTTCACACCATTCTTGTTGGCACAGACCCCCCACCCGACAAGGTTGTTTTGACCGTTACACAGTTTATATACTCCCCATTTCTTTATAATAAAGAGAAATCTTAATCTTACTTTTTGTAGATTAAAGACTGTGACAGCTAGAGTTACATGCTTGTCTCACAGCCCGCAGCTCACTTCCCTCCTCTACATACCTTCCCAAACATCAGCGTGGGAAACAACTAGCGACGTGTTTCCCGGGAAATGTCAATCAATATCCTCCCCCACCCCCTTGGCAGAAAAATATCTTGCAGGCATCCAAACTGAAACCCTACCCTTCCCCTAGCCATTATCAGCTAAAGATAATCTCTATTACTGTTGGCACTACAGGATTTTTCATTCCCCTGCATCTACCCCGGGGCAGTTTGTGTATGTGTGTGTGACTGCAAGTGAAGTGACAGCAAGACAAAAAAAGAGGGAGAAGCATTATCAGCACTACATATCAGCCAGTCCAGCTTTGGAAAATAAACACAGCTGGGTAGCTGGTAAGAACAGCATAAGTGACTTAGTTTGGACTCTTTCATGGCGCCGTTTTTGCATTAACTGCACTCTTGCCATACACACAATATCTGGGCACGCCATCGTTAAAAGGGCATCAGCACTGACAGTACTGAACATAGCCCAGCATAAAGGCTTATCTTCAAACTTCCCCCTCTGACTCCGGCTAGGCCAGGCTGCAAAAACTTATTAGTGCAACAAGGAGATTACATTACTTACCATGTATGCTGGAATTTATGGCCTTTAGATAAAATTAGTGTGGGTCGGCAATTTCCGAGTGAGGGTTTTACCGACCCATGCCGCCCCACGTGGCTACATCCCTGCCTCCCTTAGTACCAATTCCAACATGTACTTTGAATTTCATTTTGAGTTTTTGTGGTGAAGTTTTATTTGCACAGCGTATAAATGTGATGCATTGTTGTTATTCTTATTTGTAGTCATGAAACTACAATATATTTAGATGCAGTTTTGCGTATTTTACAAAGAAATGGCTCACATTCTAAACTTCCACGTGCATGTCTACTTCCTGCTTGAATTGCCCATACAGAGATCTTCTGCAGCTACTTTCCATTTGTGTCTCCATACTGATGATAAACAACTCGTTGCTATTTGGTTGCTATGAAGGAATATACTAACTCCTTTACTGTGACATGCGACTTTAGTAGAATATACAAAATAGCCTATTTCTAAACTGCAACATGTGACTTTGGTCGAACACCAAATTAAATTATTCTGTAAACCATAGGTACATCGTTTTCTCGCTTAAAAATAAACTATTTACAATTTTTTTTTATTTTTTACATTATCTTGGTACAATTAAAAATATTTTATTGTGCAGCAATAGAGTTTAAAAAATGTCAGGTTGGTTAGAGAGTGTGATTGAATTGTTGGAAACCGAGCAAATTAAAATTCAGTAAAGAGTACGGTGTGTTTTATGTGATCTTTGAAATGTTCCTTTGGTGGGTTGGTATTACACACGCCAATGTGAGCGAATACTGCAGTGTTGCAGAAAAATGCCATGTTAAAAATAAAAGTAAAAAAGGAAAATATAACATCTATAATTCTAGGGTATAGTTATATTCCAAACGGCAACACACATATAAACTAAATTACTTCTTTTTTTGATGTCATTTGTTTAGACTGACAGTAATGTGAGCATTGTTAAGAGCCTGCAAAAGTTTTAATTTATAAAAATTTCTGTCTTTTCACCAGTTGTTAAACTAACTATTAATATGTGACTAAAAAGACAGTGCATGTATATTGCATAGCTCTCAAAAGTTTATGCCGGAGTCTGCAGTAAAATATGCGTTTATTAGTGTTATTAATTGCCCCTGCCTTTTTGAAAGGCCTTAAATAGACTCACATAATCGTGAACGTGCTGTAGGACTAATTTTCTTTGCCTTCTCTTGGGATTGAATTCATAGTAATGATTCAGTTATTCAGCCTGTTCACCTTTTAACACATTTTTGTGAAGTCTGTATTATAGAGCTCTGACTCAAAATTTGTATAAATTCCAGAGAGTTCTTTGCGGCATTACAATCATAGGTTTTTACTATTTTTAACAGAAGTCTTAGAGAAATAGGTAGTTACGTTGATAAGGTAGGCTTGTTATTAATTATAACTAAGCATGTTACAATTTTATATTGTTCTTTTCTTTCCTTTTACAGTTCAGCATGTCGTGGGATAGAAACTTCAGGCAAGGACCTCCACGGCCCCCTTCTCGTGGGTTCCATCAACAAGGTAAATCTTTTCAGCTCTCTTAAATGTTTGTTCTGGTATTGTTTCAAACTTGATCAGTACTAGTAGAATGGTTATGTTGTCTCCAAAAGTGCAAAAAAGTTTGGAAAAGTTAGATGAGTTTAGCTACTCAAGAGTTGAGAACATTAAAATTTTACACTTACTATACGGTACTGATGATAAAAACAAGCCAATACCTTATAGACATGGCTTCTATGATGTAACATGTTTGTTTCTCACAACTCTTTTTAGACACACAAATGAATCATCAATTAAAATGTGAGGGTTTTAATTTTTGGAACTCTCAGAAATGCAATGTTTTATTTTGCAAAGTACACATTTTCATTAAAATAGTATTTACATAAAATGCTAGCCACTCATTCAAATTTTTACATAAAAAATTGATTTGAGCAAGCCGTCAACATTACTATAGGTGCTACATGGTAAGTTTTTACTTTTAGAAACAAACTGTTGAAAAAAAAAATATTGTACTAGTAATACTTCCATTAGTACCACGCAACAATGTAAGCAATTAAAATACTGGTTTGGTGAGAAAAATGTTTTAAGTTATGTTTTAATTATTATGCATCCACGAGCATAAAATTTGTTGTACTTATTTTAAAATTAAGTGTACAAACATGAGTTGAAGGATTGTTGGCAATGAAGTTGTAGGAATAGTTTCTCTGTATATACTGTATATCCCATGGGATATTGATGAAGAAGTTAGATGATCTGCTGGAGGACAAGTATTTGGTGAGATGGCTTGAGGACTTTCTCAGGGAACAAAGTCAAAGAGTGAAAGTGGGGGAAGCTGTGTCAGAGGAGAGCGAGGTTACATCCGGAGTGCCACAGGGAAGTGTGTTGGGAACTTTGCTATTCACCATTATGGTGAATGACATGGGTTTTAGGATTTCAGGGAAAATTAGATTGTTTGCAGATGACTTTGTGTTGTACTCAGAGGTGGGCAGCAGAAACAACTTGCAGGCGGATATTGATAGGCTGTGGTCGTGGACTAGGGTTAACGAAATGGAAATTAATGTGCGAAAGACCAAGTTGGTTAGGTTTACGAAGAAGAAAGTGGTGAGGAAAGACATATACAGGTGGGATGGGCAGGAGATAGAGGATGCCACAGAATATAAATACTTAGGGGTCATACTGCAGGCCTATCTGAGGTGGACAAAGCAGGTAGAGAGAGTAGTTAAGAAGGGAAGAAGAGCATTAGGCTTGCTGGGAAGGGTGTTGAAGGGAGTTAGTTGTGAAGTGAAGGAAAAGGCTTATTGTACAATGGTTCGACCCATGTTGGAATATGCTGCCGCAGAATGGGATACATATGTGGAGGTGGAGGTGCAAGAGCTGGAGAAGGTTCAGAGAAGGGCTGCGAGGTGGGTGATGAATAAATGGAAAAGGCAGGGACAGGATGGGGAGGAGGAAAGGAACTTCAGGCCCACAGTGATGGTGAAGGAAATGGGTTGGAAACCATTGAGAGATAGGAGAAAAATCGAAAGACTTGTCAGGATGTGCAGGGTGGTGAATGGAGAGGGTGGGTGGGGAAGGTAAAACAGCCAAAGTATAGAAAAGCGTTGGGTGACGTAGTTGGGGGCTGCAGATCAACAATCAATGAGAATGTGTGCCTGGCAGCTGCCCGAGTACAAACATTACAATCACAAGATTCATTTAGTAGAGAAGCAGTTTTTTCCATGTTCCAGTGCATTTGGAATTGGGCTGAGTTTGAAAGCCTGTATTTTGTTACCGCACTGTAATTTTTGTAGTTTGATGACATTGCAGCAGTAGCAAACGCAAATCATGAGTAGCGTATGTGTATGTGTGCTTGTCGCATATGATGGAAACCAATTATACACAGTTGTTTCCTCCACGAGAAAAATGGCAGGTGATAAAATAAGTTAGCAACAAGTACAGTATTTACTTTATGATTTGATTTTTGTGAAATAGTTGTCGTTTGAGTCAAAATAACTACAAAAATTTCACTGAGAGCATAGCTTCACGCTTTGAATTATCTCCAATTATAAATCTGTGGTTTAAAATTTACCATTTAGGTAGTGATGGGGTGGGCACAATCAAATGAAAATAAATAAGTCTACTCTATTTTTCATACAGTTCTCAGTATCCAATTCTTGCAGGCTGGATTTGATTCAATTACTTTGTTTTCATAGACTCTCTTCTCCATCTCGCAAAAGAAAACTAACAATTCACTATGGCTGTTATAAGTT
Source organism: Medauroidea extradentata (assembly GCA_003012365.1). NCBI lineage: Eukaryota > Metazoa > Arthropoda > Insecta > Phasmatodea > Phasmatidae > Medauroidea > Medauroidea extradentata. Next base: position 7,793 of record PNEQ01114397.1, read on the forward strand.
TGACGTGTCTGTGTATCTGTGTGTTTGTGAAACACACACTACATACACTTCTATTACGCCGCGAAGCATTCTTACTTGTAACGGTCATTTTTACTACAAACTGTCAAATTTTCCCTGAATACGCACAGCTACTGTCGCGAAAATACGTGTTATAAGCGTGACGGTTTTTCTACAACTGAATTTGCTGCCTAAAGAACAGTTGCGCAACGTATTAACGCTAGTTTTAATTGATTACGCTAGGAGCGCTAGTTCCACATAAACACGCATCATGGCGAAGACGTAAAACACAGGAGTTGGACTTAGAATTTGGATGAAAAACGGAAAATTTCAAAGTAAGTTAACTACTCATTTTCATCACTGTAGAAACATTTTTTATCAAGAAACTTTACCTGTAAAACCAATAGTTTAGTCCCTACGCGATGAGTAGCTACTCTTGATATTTACCCCTTTAACTTTAACATTTGGAACACCTATTTTGCACCATTCAGCTGTCAGTAATAAATAAAACATTCTTTCGCTTTTATCTATAGTTTGTGATCTGGTGATTTAAAATATGCGAGACAAACACAAATGGCTTAGAACGGAAGACTAGAAACAATGATAACTATTAGTGAGTCTGATGATTTGTTTATAAAATGATGCAAAATGTGTCACAGCCAGGAAGCCATGTGTTGGATTATGCAAACAAAATGTACTGAGTAGCTATCATTATCAGTCCACAACAATTTCTTTACTGTGTGCCAGATATTTGGTTATACAAGCGATAAATTATGTTGTGTAAAGCAATTAGCCTAGCCTATACCAGTGTCCTTTAACTTTTTTTTTTTTTTGCTGAAGGGCGATTTTGGTCTATGTCCTAGATAAAGTCTCGTGGGAAACATAAAAAAATTACTTTGTTATCACAGCCGTATGTATGATATCTTTCAAACTACAATTTTTAAAAATAGTGGTATATCGTAACGAAACATATTTAAAAAATATATGTTTAGTTTATAACTCTAAAATTTAGCAAATTTTTAACATAAAAGTTTTATTTAAAAATGATGGTGCAAAATAAAACTATAATAATGACACTAAAAGAAGTCAAATTAAAACAAAATAAGTATGAAAATTACATTTTGTTTCCTTGTTCAGTGTGACAACTGACACTGGTTTTTCCTAACTGATCTAGGGAGATCAGTTGTAATGCCAGATGAAGCGACCCATAAGGAACTTTCTAAGTGAGCATTAGTCAGCTGATTCCTTGACTTATGACTTTTATTTTTCATCAAGGAGAAAAGCTGTTCACAACTGTAGGTGCTACCAAAAAGTAAATCTACGAGCAGAGAGTGAGTTCGGAGATTCAGAATGTAACTGTCCTTTTTTTATCTATTTAGAGTCAAATTTCGAAGTAGTTCGACATTCAAATGAATTTCTCCTTTAAGTCTCTTTTGCATTGTAACTCAGTAAGCTCAATTTGCATATTAGTGGGAGCATCATCAACTTTGACAGAAAATGGAGTTGAAAATATATTGAACAATTTTTCATTGGATTTGAAGTCTTTGAAACGCGTAACAAAGTCGGACTTAACCAGTTATTGGTCGCGCTATGAGCGTTTCTCTCACTCTAAAAAGTAAAAGGGTACCACTTTTAAACAATAGGTGGTGCAACTTTGAAAGCTCCTCTAGCTGAGTTTTTAGCTTTCATCAGATAACTGGCAAGATGGTTACCAGATACATTGTATCGTTTACCTTGAGACACGTCTCCGATTACGGGTGTGCATAGTGTATGAGCATTTCTCTCACCATGCGACCAGTCACATTTGTGAAGCCAGAGGAGGTGGTTGTAAAAATTATTTGCTGCAAATTCAGTTTCTTTTCCGTTTGTGTAGTGATGCTGGAAAATATTTCTGAAAATGAGTTGCAGTAAAAAAAAAATTGTAGAGTTAGCTCTACAGAAACTTGCTGAATGTGCAAACGAAGGTGACTATAATCTACTAATTTGCATGTCTTTATTGTAGTTATCTATGCTATACTTGAATAACCATATTTTCAGCAAATATATACTGTAAAAGAAATAAATTATGGCCTTTTTTCAATTGGCTGTACCTGACTTGCACTAAGAGTGCATACAAAACTATAAAGTGCAATATTACGTCACTGCACGAAACGAGTGCTTGTTTATCGCCGCTTTTACACCAAAATAGCAGAACTGCGACTGGAGAATACGGCCAAAATTGCATTGAGTGTAATACAGGTAAAATGTGCACTTGTCGCGAGTTACGGTAATTATTGAAGACGAACTTTGCCTGTAGGCATGGAGTGCATCAAGTGCAGTAATTGGAAGATGCTTTGTTTATAATTATTTATGAAGTTGTGAAACAAAGTCCATAATTTTTATATATAAATATGTAACATGTAACATATAATGTATATAATAATATATATATAATAAAAATAAAAAAAAATATGTATTTATTTATTCACACATATCTGTTTCATATAACATCAGTACATTTTTATAACTTGTATAGTACATATTATTTGATATTGTTATTGTTGGCCATAAAACCTGTGCATTCAATTACCTGTATTAATTGTCAATTTTTTCTGAAGTTAATTTGTGAAAAAGAGGGTACAGCAATTACAGTACATTGATTTTATACATGACATTTACATATACAGTAAAATTATGTAAATGGTTTTATTTTGCAGGCATTCCAACCTGGCTTCAGGGCGATGATAAAAATTATATAACCAAGACAATAGTCAAGATGGTCAAGATAGCCATTCTGAAAGTGGCGAAAGTGCAGATGAAATCAAAGATGATCTTCATACAGAAACCGAACAGTCATGTGGCGGTGACTGTGATAGTTATGAACCTATGGATATTCAGGCTGCTGTGCTGCCTGTATATTTAGGAAAGGACAACGTAACCGAATGGGCAGTCCATCCTCCTCGTGCTAATGTGTGAACAAGAAAACATAACATTGTTATCCATCTTCCCGGAGTAAAATGTGTTGCAAAAAGTGTGAATTAGAGTGTTGGAAACTTTTTTTCCCTGATAATTTGATACAAGAAATTGTGGACAGTACTGATATTTGTCTTGCAAACTTTTGCGATAAATATGACCTGGAAAGAGACTGCAACGACATAACATTTGAAAAGATAAGTGCATTGCTAGGTCTACTCTACCTTGCGGACATATAAAAAGCCAACCATACAAATATTGAGGAGTTGTTCGGTGATGATGGGACAGCGCCAGAATGTTTTAGAGCATACTTGTCTCTCAGGAGGTTTTACTTACTGGTACGGGCACTAAGATTTGACAATGTCAATGACCGGGATGCAAGAAAATTGACAGACAATTTAGCACCAATACGAAGCATATTTGAAAAGTTTGTTTCTTACTGCCAGGACAACTGTCAAATAGGCGAATATGCAGTTGTTGACGAAATGCTTGAGTCCTTCAGAGGACGCTGCAAGTTCAGACAATACATACCAAATAAACCTGCCAAGTATGGCCTCAAAGTGAATGCATTGGTTGATTGTCGTACGTTTTACACGGGTAACCTAGAAATATATGCTGGCAAGCAGCCCGAGGGGCCTTACAAGTGTGACAACAGTGCTAGCAGTGTGGTGAAACGTATTGTTGCTCCAGTGATAAATACGGGACAAAATATCACTATGGATAATTATTTCACCTCCATACAGCTAGCAAGAGGCCTTCTAGAGATGAAGACTATGATTGTTGGTACTTTGAGAAAGAACGAGAAGGAAATCCCACCTGTGTTTGTAAATACCAAAGGAAGGCAAGTGCACAGTAGTATGTTTGCATTTTCACCTATGAGGACACTAGTGTCATACGTGCCAAAGAAAAACAAGAATGTGCTGTTGTTATCCACGTTTCACAGTAGTGACAAAATTGATGAAGAAACGGGGGAAGTTGCGGAACCTGAAATAATAACTTTTTATAATATGACAAAGGGCGGAGTCGATGTTGTCGACAAACTCAAAGGTGAATATTTGGTTGCAAGAATCAGTTGTAGATGGCCATTGACAATTTTTTTTGCGCTGATGAATATCGGTGGCATCAACAGCCAGGTTATTTACACCTCAAACAAAGACGATAAAATGGTAATGCGAATGTTTCTCAAAAACTTGGCTTTGCAACTCATGAAGCCACATATCGTTGCTCGTTCACAAATCCCGTCTCTTTCAGTCTAATTGCGTAACACACAGTAATGAAATTCGCTGGAACAGAGAATAATCAACAAGCAAAAAGAAAATGTGTCCCAGCGATGTGTTAATTCTGCCCTCGAAAAAAAAAAAACGAGAACCATAAAAGTTTGTGCAACATGCGAGAAACCCATCTGCACCCTATACTTGCCCATCGTGCAGAGATAAGAATTCTGAGTAAATGTAAGGACAGTGGGAAAACGGTACTGTTACAACTTTAATTCAATTGTGTAATGTAAAGTTGTTAACAGTCTTAAGTAAACTTGTTTTAAAATGGTACATAGGCTACTGTATGTAAATTGTTTTTTTTTTTGTATGTAAATTTTTGTTTTTTTATTTAATTTTAGGATTGTGTGATTGTAATAAATGTATTAAAATTATTTTGGAGTACAAAATACGAAGCATTAACCACAAACTAAATAATGTGAGTACTTTTTTTACTCAGTCATGTTTTGAACATTACATAAGCAAAGGTGAGCAAAATGCTCACCTGCGACCAATGGTGTAACATTCTAATGCGCGGCCTATGACGGGTTAAGGTTTCATAACTTAACCCAAAGTAAATGTCAGGACACAAAATACAATAATTCAAGATGGCAACGATATATCCCTCTTAATGAATCTACATGTATAATAGCTTTGATAGCTAGTTCATTCTCCTTAGGTTAGATAATTTGGAGGCCACTGGATTTAGAATTTTATTTGTATAAATATATGTTTAATTTAAATAATGCTAACTTAAGCACATAAAACTGAAGTTTTATTATTAAAGCTTCTAATTTATACATGCTTAATTAATAAAAAAAGATGCAACAAGGTCACTGTCGCCGGAAAACGAAATCTCCCCCTCCCCTCCCCCCTCCCTAGAAAAATCTGAAATGACGCCGCTGAGTTTAACATGTCTTATTATTAATTTCATGAAAGATTATTTCTACCTACCTGCTGTTGATAATCGGCATTACTGTTTACTCATGTCTAGGCGATATTTGAAGTCACCAGCACTGCCGCTTTTAACGTACAGAAAAGTGCATTAAGTGCTTGCATTAAATTAAGACAGGAAATGAGGATGGTTGTAATTAACTGAAAAGAAATACTAAACATGAAAGAATTTTTTATACTGTGTTTAGAATCTTTGTATATTTCAGAAGCAGTGGTTGATGAGGGATTACTGTATCTTGTTTTTAATAAGCAGCATCTTAATTTTGCTGGCTCAATACTTGCATGTTGTTGACTAATGGTCATTTTTGTGAGTTTGTTAGGATTTTGTTTAATACGAACCAGAAAGTAGAACTATATACTAAGTAACTTTTTTTTAACCTCCAATGGGATGTAAAAAAGGGGGAAACTAAAAGTGAAATGCTTTTACTGTCATAAGATACTGTATATCTTTTGATTACTTTTCAACATAATCAACATGTAGGTTGAGACACCTGTCATACTTGTGCATTAGCTTTCAATACACTTTACAAAGACAGTTGCTGCCTACTAATTCACTGTAAACATCACTCATTCTATGATGAATTTGCACTATGTTTTGCACTTCTGCTTGTAAAAATAGATTCCACACAGCTTGCATATGGCCATACAGTTTATTGCCGCAGACATGGTTGACATGCCTGTAACCACGCTTCGACTGATGTGTTGGTTGGGCCATTCAATGTAAATAAGGGTAAGGGGTGTTATGATTTTCTTGCTATCATGGGCATTCCATGAAGAAACGAAGCTGCAATCGTTACATTTAATGCACCTTGCACACGTACCTTGCCCAAAATGTTTAAACGAACAAAGTTGAACAGGCTGTCTTTTGACATCACAACCATTTTACAAGTCCCATGTTTTTACAGCCCATTAGAGATTAAATAAAAATGTAGAGTAGATAGACCTAGTAAGTGAGCGAACAGAGTAAGATAGGCAGTATCTCTGGAAAGTTGTTGGATTAAGTTGAAGTGATTTTTTTATAGGTATTCTGTACAAAATACAGGATAATCTCTTTACATTAAATTATACACTACATATAAATTGGCCTGATTTAGACAGTATCCTCAGAAAGATGCCTGGCAGTCCCATTGTGTTGATCTTTAACCCTTTCACCAGTGGAGTTTTCCACTATAGTCAATAGCTCCTGGAGTGAGTTTTTTTTGCAATTTACAAAACAAATACTTTATTATGTAACATTTTATACCAAAAATTTTAGAACTAGATTTTAAAATTCTGTAATTTATATTTGCAAAACTTATTTTATTTTAATTTTTTTACTATACATTATTGTCTGCAGTTATACAGTCTGTACAGTTGTGATAAAAAAATTTTTTTTCAGCTAAAGTAATTGTATGTTGTTTTTAATATATTTTAAAAACTAATCAAATTCAAAATACGGTACAGGATTATGAAAATTACTATAGGTAAAAATTTGCATTTACACAAACATAAACTTCTGATGTAAATTATCCAGTTTGCAGAATGACAATTTTATATTTCGTTTTCACAATCACAGCTAAGTTTTAAAAAATATTTAAAATGTGTGGAAAAAAATTTAATGCCAAAAAAAATTTAAATTATTATTTTTTTTACTTTTAATTTCTAAAAAATGTTTTTTTAATAAATTTGGACGCTTCAGTTACTTGTATGGTGTTGACAGAGAATGTAGCCAGCAACACATAGTAGTGTACTTGTGAGGCGTATACACTACATACAATGTTTCAAGAATGACAAACACACATAACATTTTTAGAATTTTTACAATAACTCTGCTCATCAGTGCTCTGGATAAATGAGAGTATACTTCTGCTAATTATAGCTACTTGAAAAAAAAAATTGCATTTTTTATGACAACATCACAGAAATTATTTTACATCAACAGTTGTGATATACCTATACAAAAGGAAGTAAATATGTTGAGAGTTGTTTGAAAAGATATTTACATTATTTATGAGAAAACTACAGAACATTATTGTATAGGTACATAAATATTTGCTATATAACCTGCACATGAGAGCATCATCTTGAAAATAACACAAAAAAAATATGCACATTTTATGACAGCAACGCAAAAAAATGGTATGTAAGATAATAGACAATACTATCTTGAAAATTATGTACATACACACTCACACACACACACACACACACACACACATATATATATACATATATATATATATATATATATATATATATATATATATGTAACATGCAGTAAATATCTTGAAAATTAATAAACTATATGCAGTTTATTGACATTATTATAAACACGTATGGAAAGTTACACAAACATTTGCTGTAAACAAAAGCATTATATCTTTTGAAAATAAATTGAAAAAAAGTGCACTTCTCATAATATTACATACAAAATTGTGAGAAAATTAAATATGTGCTTCTAACATTAACTAAAAGTTCTTTATGTTGTGGAATATTCAGAAGCATGGATGAATACACAATGGAGTGTCACATTCAATGCACATCCAAGACGTGTCTTTTTGCCTTTTCTTCCCCTTTGTAGTGTGACTGCATACAAAACACGACTGTGGTTTCTTCTTAGCTACGGTAGAGGGCACTGGAGCTGGAAAATGTCTAGCAGTAAGATGCAGTGGTGAGGGTGTAAATTCTTTTGGTCACCTGCCTCGTTTACAGGGAGAGCGAATGGGACAGAACTCCTCGATCAGCTGTGTGATAAGATTCTGTCTGAATTCCAACAGCGTGAAAACTTCTTGCCTGTTTTCAGGTTGTACAGGGTATGTGAGTTCAGCACAACCATATCTAACACATGGAAGAATAACTTTTTGTACCATTTCAAAGATTTCCTGATACTATCTACAAAACTCATTGCCATGTCAGTCTTGTCTACCGCACCCATATGCTGGTTCTATTCCAGTATTGTTCTTGGTTTTTTCACAATGTCTGCTCTAGATTTTAGTTTCACGTCCTGCATTTCATGTTTGTGCATGGTAGACAGCATGCAGACATCACGCTTGTGATGCCACTTTTCTGCCAACATTTGTGCAGTGTGGTGGGATTCACACTCACCTTTTGTCAGTTTTGTTGTAAACTACAGCATATGTTTCTTGTTCGCGCGAACAGTATCACATGCTTCAGTATTTTTTTCCAGGAGGAACTGGAAAAGTAAAGGGCTAATGTACCAGTTGTCTGTAAACAATGTGTGCCCCTTTTCAAGATACTGATCCAACAATGTAGTCGCAATCGTACCAGATATCCCAAGCGAACTCTCAACTTCTATATTTGTGTCAGCACCTGTGTAAATTATGAAATCAAATATGTACCCGGTTTTGCAGTCGCAGAGCACAAATAATTTGATGCCAAATCTGTGACGTTAAGAAGGAATGTATTGTTTGAAAACAAGACGCCCCTTCAAACCATGATGCTTTCATCAATACATAGTGCTTGATAAGGTTTGAAGAATGCTTTGAATTTCAATGACAGAGCTGATTTTGTAGAGCCAATCACCGGTTGGTTGGCTTTGATTGTCTGAAAAATGCAACAGCTGTAATGAAAGAAGAAATTGATCTTGCGGAAAAAGTTTTCCAAATATTAGAGTTGATAACATGGGGTTTGTAGACCAATAGTCCTTCACACTGTTTTTAGAAACATATGGCATAAGCATCACAACAGCTAAAAACGTGTACATTTCGTAAACTGTAGGTTTCACCCATTTTGTAGTTTAGATTTTTTCCTTGACATCGAACGACTAAGTACGTACATAAGAATGATATTTATTTGTTTCTTGAACAATGTGTTCAACAAAATCTGCGTCAAAAAATTGTTTGAACACTTGTGATTCTGTAGCATCGTCTACCAATTCTAAGTTGTCTGTAATTCCTGAATGAGACAAATCAAATATTTGCTCGACGGGTTGAAAGTGTCTGTCATTTCTCCACTGAAAAGCGTCTGTGATATTTACGGGAATATTTTGAGAAAAACTAACCTGCATATCCTCTTCAGACACATTTTCAGATTCACTGTTTACAACTGACTGTACGTTGCTGTTATCACTCACGTCACTGTCATCTGCAGATTCCCAGTTCGTGATTATCTCCTCGAATTTGTTTTCACTGTAAACCTTTCTTTTTCGCGATGCCATATTCACATATCACAAAATCATAGAAACAATCATTCACACATTTTTCTTATATACACTGCATACTGAATTCGCAGTGTAATAGCGAAACTGTATTTACTTCAATGTACATCCAAGTGGAATGCTACTGCATCAGTTAGTTCCTAAATCACATACAAGATAGCAGCAGGCGACCAGTATTGCCTTCAGAGTTGCGGGCGTACATTTACGACTATACTAATGAAAGCAAACCTACGGATCCATATTTACGCCCATACTCCAAATGGATCACAGCAGTATGGACGTAAATATACAGCCATACTACTCAAAAGGTTAAACCATCCAAACTTCCTGGGAAAAAAGAAGAAAGGGGTCTCTATTAATTTTTCTCAGAATATAAAATGTCAAATTCTAGCACACTTATACAGTACAGAAGTGTTACTGTACGCAGAAAACCTGTTAACATTTACGAAAGAGTATCTAGTTGAAATATTACGTGACACACACACGTCTTTGAAATCACACTTCACCCCAGCAACATGGCTACTCATTTATTATATGTGAAAGGCAGGTGATTTTGTAATGAATTCCAACATCTAAAGAATGAGTTTTAAGTAAATATAATATTGTAAAACATAAATGCTGATACAATTATCCAAGGCACCAACACTTGGTAATGTCTTAACTCATTTTATAAATACACCACCTTTATCTGCTGCTATTGTATGATGACTTTTCCTGATTTGCTACCAGTTTTACTTTTAAAGAAATGTGACTGGTTGTAATCAAATTTGAACAAAATTCCATTAGTTATGTTTTAAATTTAACGCTTAAATTAAAATTTTCTGTAAAAGATTGGTTGTAAGTATGCATTAAGTTTAATTCAGAGTGAAAATAAATTAACCTATTTTATTACCATTTTGGTAAAATCAAATTCTGTCCACAAAAGATTTGGATATTTATTCTAATAACCTTATTTGCTTTTCCATATAGCACTAAAATATTTTAACCCAGTTTCATGAAAAAATAATGACCTCAAATCTACTTTGTCGTTTAAAACTTTATACATTAGCAGTGTTCTCCCCAGGCTCATTTTACCGGCCGTACCACCTGGCTAGTTTTCTCTGCCACCCGGCTAAGAAACATATATTCCCATCAACACCATCAAGCTTAGTCCACGATGCACCCAGCTGGACTCATGAACCACCCAGCTCTGAATTTGTGCTGGGGAGAACACTGCATTAGGCTGTGTTGTTAATAGCTTAAAGTGTACTAAGCCTGTTAACTGTTCAAAATAATGGCATTCACACTAACTTAGGTTATTGAATTAGGGTTAATCCTGCCTTGAAAAGTAGGCTAACAAGATTACTCATAAGTAGGACCACAAACTTTTTGTGAAAATAATTCAGCCGTGGTATGCTTCAGTGCCTTACGTGCATATCTACAGTTCTGCTTCCTAGTCAGTGATTGGGTGTTTCAACTCCCACGTGTCTTGGGCTTCTACCAGCAAATCACAGATGTGTGGTGTTACAGTAACCTTACTGTGATTGGCCACAGTCAAGTGAGAGAAGTCACCTCACAAAGGCATGCTGCCAGTAACCATGAAATAGAGCTGCATATGGCACTCAAACAAATTGGGGCAAAATTCTTTTCGCGAAATGTTCATGGCTCTACTCCTACTGGATGTAACATATAATATTATCACTATCATCCTGTTATTTTATTATACGTAGTTGTTAAAATTTTTTTGGTTAATTGTAGAGTTCAAAAACTGGAAATGCCATGATACCTTAGTTTGAAGTTTCAAAGAATAAGAATAAGAGTGGGAAGCTGTGTAAATTATAAAAATTTGCCACATGATTTTGTAATTTATATTAATTCATTCATGATGTTCAGCCATTTAGGGACTTATTTCTTTGAAGTCTTTTGTGCCAAGTCTACAACCATTATAATTTATTTATCAGTCGGTAATATAGATCAAAATCAGTTTATGTAAAAAGTTAAATTAAGTGTCATTTGGATGTTCTGTACTATTTGTTCGTAAGTTTTTGGTACTGCATTATTTAATATTGCATGTACATAGTAGTGTGTTACGTGATGTGCATTTGTTTGTCAGGGCGTTCATATGATTACGGCCATGGTCGTTCATCGTACAATGCACCATTGCGTCCGTTCCAGCCACCACCGAATCGGTTTGAAAGACGTTGTAAGTAACCATTTGCTTGTATAACATAAACATGTTGAATGACTTTACATAATAATTGTGTTTAATGATAAGCTAAATTAAAGCCCACTCTTAGATGTAGCTAGTATGTAGGTCTCACCCGAAAGCAAATAATATTTTTAGTTTAAAATTAAATTTAGCTTATGGTAAATGGCACATTTTTTTGTTTTTTATTGTTATTAAATTAATATTTTATGTTTGTTCTGATTTAGTGCTACTTCTACCAAAAAATAATATAAGTTCTCTGTACTTAAAATATTTTGTCCTATCATTTTACTTTTATAGGTCCTTGAAATAATTACTATGATATTTTTAATGTCTTTAGTTTCGTTGAAAAGCTTCGGTCCAATTCATGACCATTTTGCAGTAGTCTTGATTTTTGGTAACAAAAATGGAATTATATGACTGCTATTATAAGTTAGAAACACACTAAAGAGACATTTTTTGTTGAGTTTATAAAAGTACATTGGCATATAAAGAATAGGTGCACATGTACTAACGTGGTTAGTTGTATTTTTGACGACACTTCAATCACGATTTCCTGCCGCATTATAAAGTCATCAATGCCTTGGAAATATGTAAGCCAGCTGTTAGTCCAATGAATAAACTGCTCCTGTGGAATTTTTCCTCTCTTTTGCATGAAAGCCAAATTTTTTTCATACCACTGTCACAAAAGCTGTATTTATTAAACTAAATTGTGATTTTTTTTTCTCTTTCATTCAATTTTAATAAACCCAGAGGTAGTTACTTATAAGTCTCTTTGTTTTGTGGGAGCCGTGAACATTAAATAAAATTAACTATTTACTTTAACAGTATATATTTTTTTTGTAGACTGGTATGAACGAGATAAATAGGTGAGACTAGGGTGTCACTGAAATTTCTCACATTTTCGTAAAAGTTTCAATTAGAAAATCGAAATTTACCTAGTTGACACAATTAATTTTATTTTAAGGGAAAATGTTTTATTTACATATTCTAACTTAACAAGGGTGAAATTCACCACAATGTCATTGACATCTGTTTCCTTGCACGAGAAGGACTTAATGATTTGCATTTTGAGCAGTGACGTTTAATTTGCATCTGATTTAGAAGCTGGAGTTCAAAATTTGAAACAACACTTCTACAGTGCAGAAATTGACAAAATATTATTATTCTGGTCATGAATTGTTGTCAAGGAATACAAATTTTGAAATTTTTTTTTATTTTTGCATTCTTGTCCTGATTTGTTATTTCAAAGTTTGACTTCAATAATGAATTTTTTTGCCATGTTATGAAGTTAGGGTATGTTAGCTAAGATTTGTATTTGTAGAAATAATATGAAACAATATATAGAAATTCAAATTAACATACTAGAAATATGATCTTGTTTCAATAGCTTTCACATGTATCCCTCCTCCACGAGCTGACTGCACTACAGTGTCTCTTACGAGCCGTAGATTGTATTTAACATTGCTCTGCTAAGGGATGATGTCTGCAACACAGTGTGTAGGCATAGTGCATGCTTTTCTGTCAGTGAATGTAGAAACTACGTTCTTACATGACAATAGAATATGAACAGAGTGTTACTCTTACGATGATTAGAGTAAACACAACTTTTTGCTCAACTCACTTATCCCAAAACACTGTTTCAATAAATATTGAAATTTCATCATCAGTCCCGTACATTATGATACTTCCTATGACCTGATCACATTTAACATATGTGCCCTATTTGTGTTAAAAAATTAAACTAAAAGAAAAAATTGTTAGTAAATAATATTCTTTAACAAAGCTTCGTAAACCTTATTGTATAAACCACCTGCACTAAAGGAAACATGGGATTATAATATTCTACAAACATGTTACATTTAAGTTCAATAATTTCTTGGGGTGGGATGATAAATTTTTTTTTCGTGTCCTAAAATATTAAATTTTTTGCAGTTGCACCTACTTTTACGCAGGTGCTTCTTAGTTACTGTTAATTGGCTCTGAAAATGTTTCAGGTAACTCCAGTGCATTTATGTAATGACAGTACTTCCTTCCTTGAAAAAAACTATTGAACCTAAAGGTGATCTATTTGTAGGATATTGCGGTGTTGCAGTTCAGCTAGGGCACATGCGTGAAATGTGATCAATTTGTAAGAATTGCCATGGCGTGAAAAAACTAATAGTTCCTCATGTACCTATTAGTTTCAGCAACATGCTACAGTAACAGCAGAATACCCTTAATGTCTTGCAATTGTGCATTACATCAATCATGTATTTTTTTTACTAACCTTAGTGCTGTGGGTAATACTATCTGAAGTACGTGTGAGGCAGCCTTTGTGACGTTTTTAAACTTGTGACTGACACTCTGCACATTATGACTATTATTATTATTATTATTATTATTATTATTATTATTATTATTATTATTATTAGAAGAAGAAGACTCACTGTAATGCTCTAGCACTGTTATTTTAGGCATAGAAATTGTGGGAAATAGGCAGCTAGGCAAACAAAGTAATATAACAGACAGAGGTACAAGTATCACCTGTAAGTACTTGTACTTCTGTCTTGTTATATTACTCTATTTTAGAGGTAGCATATTATTATAATCTTTTAACATTTAGGCATACATAACATTTTCACATCCGTTTGGACTGCTACTGCTAATTAGTAATGAGGTTATTGTTAGTCTGTATATGTTGGTGAGTTCTATACACTGGAAGGTTTATTTCAGCACAAGATGTTTACTAATTTTTCCATGCCATGAACAGCTAGGTGTTACTACTTTGCAAGTACCTAACCAGTTAAATTAATTTTCCCAACAAATAACTGTGAAGTAGGTGCTTTTGTAAGCCTTGAGCTCTCTGTATTGGACTCCAAGTACTGTATGTAGTATTGGACTCCCAAGTACTGTATGTACTTATCTTCAAGTATTGTAATATGAAAAAGAATTTGAAAATAAAGAAAAATATATCAATTTTAACATAATAAATAAAAAGAATAAAAATCAGACTTTCCATAATCTCAAATTAATCTTACCAATAAGGACAAACTATATCAGCAGAGGTATGAATGAACGTTTGTGTACCCCTTAATTTCTCTAACATTATGTGTAGTATCTTACTATTACCTATTGACGTAATTTTCAGATTCAGAGGAGGAGGAGGAGGAGGACGATGATTATGAAGAACTTATCCCTCTCCCTGAAGACTTGACACGCAAGTTTGGAAAGCTAACATGCGAGCTATGCCTTTGCACAGTACGTGATCCTTCGGTGTTGGTTTTTCAGTAATTAAAAATATTTGTTGTATTTTGTTCTCATACAGCGTAGAGTTATTTGAAGTTTGCAATTTTATCCAACCACCCTGTGGAAAAATGAATCAATAATTTAACCCATACAGGAACTGGAATTACATTGATGTAATTTGTTTGACATTAGCTGTTGTCCATAATGCAAACAGTGTGCTGTTCTTAACTCGTAAGAATGTTTCTATTAACAGTTTATCTTACTGTAAACCGCAGTGAATAGGGACAGAATTATAAACAAACTCCTAGTTAAATCTTACCTTAAACAATTATAAATTTTATTCAAGAGGAATGGAAAGGTAAGATGTCAAGCAAATGACTGGTAAATTCAATTGAGGATAGAATCTGAACTGTTCATCATGATTCGATGATACTTTTTTTGGAGTAGATATGTCGTTAGTGGACATCTGTTTATACAACACTAGTCTGTAGTGTGCTTTGTTTTCTTGTAAAAAGTTAGACGCTTTTTAGAAAAATGAGGGCTTGAAAAAACATCTGTAAAAATTGGAAACATTTATTTTTACAATTGTCAGTGCTACAATGATATCCAAAGATCTATAATAACCAAATTTAGAAAATTTGTTGTGATTTTTAAATAATTTACATCTGTAAACCTCTGCGTGAAATTTTGTTCTCAAATGAGTGTTCCAGTCATTCACTGAACATCTCACCTTTCCATTCCTATTGAATAAAATTATAATTTAATAAATCTTTTTGTGTAAGTATTATAACTTGTCTTTCTAAAAAGTCAGTTTTTTAAAACAGATTTTATACTAACATTGTTTACATTAAATATGGTCCCCGTTCACCCCAGTTTACGGTACTGTAACTTCTACTAATGTTAACATTTCAAGAATCTGGAAGGTAAACTGAGGGCTCTACAACAAACTTTTAACTTTTGGGTGTTACATATTTTATGTAATTTTTATGCTAAGCAAAGCACATAGGTTATGTGTTTTTTGGTATTTACCAAAAACTTTTGGCATCTTTCAATAAATGCAGTCAATGCCTACTAGCCAAGTGCTTTAAATCTCTAACCTCCCTTGGAACTTGTTGGGTGGAAATGGTTTTTCATCTCCAGTTTGTAACCTGGGACTCTGTTCTAAGTTTTTCTAGTTCTCTATCATGACATTCTGATGTCGATCCCAAGAGACAGAGCTCCAACTTATTGAGAAATATCTTTTTAAATAATTATGAAACCAACAGCTGGAAATAGCTATATACTAAGTCCATTATCGTCAATCGCCTCACTACTTCGGCATTCGGGTTGATGACATTCCCTACCAGTAGTTTTCTCCTCCATCATAGCTTTTAGTCAGCAACAGACAAGGTAAAAATAAACAATTAACATTTTTACATATAAAGTACAAGAAAAATAACTTCTGGCCAAAATTACACTTGCTTACGTTTAATGTTTTCTTACACAGGATGGAATGTAAATTGCGTAAAAGCTTACAGATATAGGTCGCCAGACCTAAATCAGGAATAATGAGTACAGCAACCACACCTCTATTGTCAGTAACGTGGGCGTGATACCACAGTGAAAATTGTGTTAAGTAACAATAATTCAATAACCACTACATATGGAACGTTGACCTTCCGTATTCAAGGCAGGCAACTAGGATAATTATGGCAGTGCAAGTAGTACATGGTAATTCATCTCTCTTATACACATGGCAAATGGCTGTGTGTGTTAAAATATATAAATTGGTCTCATCTGCTATGTAACTGGGACAAACATTGCTCATTGTCTTTATGACCCTACATATTTCCGTTGGAGGTTTATGTAGACAAAATCACTTAAGACTTTTGTTTCATAGTTTAAAAATTTGGACAATGATGATGTAGTAGTCAGACTTCTCCCCTACCACCTTGATGATCTGTGTTGTCTCCCGGAGGGTGTCACTCATGGTCCACATGCATGGGATATATGCTGAATGTTGCATCTGGCCATTGGGTTTTCTTTGGTTCTCTCACATCATTACTTGATACTCACATCATGTTAACTACACCAGTGCTCGAGACCTTGTGACGAACTGTTAGTGAAGCACAAAATGTGAAGTGTCCTAGGGAAGACAGGCAGTCCTAGTGTATCTTGAAAGTGTGGGATGGCACAAGATTGGCCTGTACAAGTGCAGAGAGCAAAGTGAAATCAGTTGTCTGACAACCCCCAAGCCAGGTGGATGTAACCCTTGTTGAGCAGCGCTCGTACATAAAAATAGCAGTTCTCCTTGGCAGAACCGCTAGAGAAACTCATAGGGAATTTATGAAAGCTGTTGGGAATAATGTCCTGTCATACAGAACAGTCGCGAAGTGGTGGCAGCGTTTTAGTGATCACGTGTACGAACCAGTGATCAGCAACTCACAGGATGACCTGTGAGTGTGCAGATCGATATGGCACTTGCAGTAATCGAGCACCTACTGAACTATGAAAGACGATGGATGCTACTGGAGTTAGAGTGTGTAAGTAGCATCGGAAAACGCACCTTCCACAGGGTTTTGTGGAATTATCAGCATATGCGAAAAATTACATCACAGTGGGTACCTCATGCACAGGTGAAGATTCAAAGGTGAATGTGATATGCAACATGCTCCGACCACCTAGTATGATAACAGGACAGGGACTACTTCCTTTCACAAGTAATCACAATCGATGAATTTTGAGCCAGGGCATAGAAACCGGGACTCAAATGTCAGTCTATAAAGTGGCAACATGCTGGATCCTCCATGAGGCGGACGGTCCAGCAGAATCCTTCCCCCATGAAACTGTTGATTGTCGCATGCAATGTTAGGGTCATCATTGTTTGCCACTTTGTTATGCATGGGCGCACAGTGACAGCAGAGTACTACATTTGGGAGAAATGTCCTGATTTGGTGGACAGTGCAATCATTCTCCACAATGCAAGGCTCAAAGCGACGTGTGTGGGGTGGCTGCTGTAGTGCTGAAGATGGGAAGAACTGGAGCACTCGCCTTATTCACCGGATCTGTCTCAACGTGACTTCAACCTAAAACACAAGTTAAAGGAACTATTACGTGGCAGGTGGTTTGTGACACGTGACAACATCGCAAATTCTGTATGGCAGCGGATGACCACATGGAGAGGAATATGTTTTGCGCTGATTGTATTTGGTACCTTCCACATTGTTGGCAACATGTTGTTAACTTAGCAGGGGACTACTTTGAGGGCTTGAGGGCCTTGTACTGTATAACTTTTGTGTGTGCTATGTTGTCAGGAGTGTGGAACCTGCACACTGTTCTGTCATGTAGCCTACCGTAATATGCGACAAACTCGTACAATGTTGTCATGTTGTGTATTCCTTGTCTTGTGCCTATTTCACATCCATTTGCACAGGTATTCTCACACTATTAAATAGTTGCCATCACTTACGCCTCAACCCTTGTATAATTTGTCTCAACTACTAGTTAAATCAAATGTTTGCACTGTCCGTTGTAGATATAAAAAAATAAAAGGTAATGTTTAGGCATAGTGCATGTTGAGTTACATAAGGTGTTATGATGTGATGTGCTGCAAATATTACTTTGTTAAGTCTGGTAATGTGTTCACCACAGCTGCCTTCAGTGAAGCAAGCCAACATGCATTACGAGGGAAAACAGCATGAGAAGAGAGTAGTACGTTACCTCGAGGAGTGGAGCCAAGCTACAAACCAAAAAATACCAAATTGTTGGTTGAGACTGGTTTGCAAGCGAAAGGTTAGTTTATTTCAGTGAGGTTTGTTTCTTTTCTGTACTGTTTTTATATCAGTTAAATTTTATTTATTTGGTTTTTGGTTGTTTAATGCAGTTTTTTATGTAAAATTAAAAATTTAAATACTGCATTTACCAATGTACCAACCGTACATTTTTTCTCAAAAACAAAATTGAAAATTTGGGGTGCAGATCATACACAGAAGTCAAGTTTTTTGGACAAATAAGGCCGGAAAAGTTAGGTTTATCATATATTACAAGGATTTTCATTAACAGAAAAGTAAGTGTGTGAAATCTTTCAATATCAGATTGTAGCACGTAAGCAGTAAATGCACAACACCAGCATTACCATCAAAAAAAAAAAAAACACAGTACGTCAGGGGTTGCTGGAACATGCTGAGCTTGCAGCACGCTGAGCCATGCAGAGCGGCGCCAAGCCAGTGTGTGCCTGGATCCTTGGTCTCACTCGCCCAGTCCGCTGAGCAAGCGTCTAGGTACGTGCAGCGCAATGTGTTGCGGCTAATAAATACAAGACTGAGAGAGTGATTCATTGCTACACCAGAAAGCGCCACAGTACAGTGTGTGGTCTAAGTACCAACAACTGCCGACACAGTGCAGGACACGCTGCTGCCTCTGCGGAGCATTCACTTGCCGTCTTTGCTTGCAGTGCAGCAACATGCCCGCTAGTCTCGAGTTTTTAACCATCACTGCTTCCAACATGTCAGATGGTGCTGAGCTCAATTTATACTTTTGTGGCATATTGTAATTCTTAAAACGTTGGCCACGTACTTAGTTCACATAATATTACAATTTAATTTAATTACTTTTTTTTAACAAAAAGCAATTAAATTGAAACTTTGTTTTTTTTAGTGTGTTAGGAAAATGTGTGGTGCTGGTCTTACATGGGAGCGGGTGGTACATGGGTAAATATGGCGTGTATTTTGGTAAAAGGTAGGAAATAGCTACTGGTAGACTAATTACTTATAAGTGGTGAACCCTTTTTGGAGCCAGTATTGCCCATTGGAGGTTCAGAAGCAAAGTAGTGATGGGTGTCCCTATTACCTTGCTGCACCATGATAGTCTGCTGCATAGAATTGTACATCTCAACATAGGAGACACAACATGGTGGCCACAAAAAGTATGTACAGAGGGTTCATTGTATGTACTGTAGTAGAAATACTGTATATTTTACTATGTATGGAATCTTTAGTCAGCAAGTTTCACTAAGAAATTTTTTTATGAGGAGGGAATTATGGTGGGTGGATTAAAGAAATTTGGTATTGGTTGGCGGTAGCGCTATTAGAACTACTAAAAAAATACTACGCAAAACTTAAAGCTTTAAATATGGTACAGTAATTGAATTAATGTATGTGGTTGGTTTTTGCAGAAAAACACTAAACTTCCACAAGGCTGTGATGAGAAGTTTTGTGGTGTATGCAATATAGTATTAACGTCTGCAGTGGTCGCTGAGCAACATTATGCTGGTCGTTCACACAACTCGGCTTTAAAACTTTAGTAAGTATTTTTGGTACAGTAGAAGCCCAATTTAACATTGTTACGGTTCCCAAAAAACTTCTTGTTAAATTAATGTTTCATAAAATCTGAGGTCATTAAATGGGGAACCCCGGGTCGTGGCTCCCGAAAATGTTTTTCTAAATCAAGGTTTTATTAAATCCTAGTTCATAAAATAAGGGGTCTATTTTATGTGGTAATGTTTGATATTAAATAATTCATTTCCTGTTTCTTAGACTTAACATATCTCTAATTTCTGACAAAGTTAAGATAGTAAATACACGTGTGTAATAATATTACAACTAATCTTGAGACTTTCATCTGCGTGAAAGGTTCATATTTTCTTTGTTAATTTTCTTATTTTCATAAATTATTATTGCTTCAGTAGAAATGCTCATTTGTTTAAACAAGATTTTTTTCATGCAGGTTTCCATGATCATGTAAAATTAAATATGAATTTTTATGAAATTAGAATTGTAGCATTGTTCAATAAAATGTCATAGAGAACTTTTGAACATGATAGTTAAACATATTTATGGGTGGCAAAGTTTACGTGAACCTATCTTCTCTTCTTCGTACTAATCAGGTAACTGTTCAAGCTAGCAACAAAACCTCTTTAATAAAAACTGCTCTTTTATATAAAATTGTTTCCTTTCCCCTACAGTATTATAGAATTGTTGCAAGCACTTTCTACTATAATCCAAATCTCATTACGAACTGCAGAATTTTAGGTACCTTAAGTTTTATGATTAAAAGTTTCCACTGTATATGCCAATACCATCTGCGTTAACTTCCTCTTTTTGCCACTGCTCCATTTTTACAAAAAATTTAGGGCAGCGTGGCCGAATAGGCCACCATTGATCTGGGTTCGATTCCCGGCAGGGTCAGTCCCCGTATTTTTGAATGTGGGATTTGTGCCAGATGATCCTGTTGGTCTGCATGTTTTCTCGGAGGTTTTCCATTTCCCCTTCCGCTTTATTCCGGCACTGCTCCATATTCACGTCACCCCTCACCAGTGCTGAAGACCTCAATGTGAAGCGCTGACCAAAATCTCTCACTCACTTTAACAAAAATTCTGGAGCAAATTAACTAGCTACCATAATGGTGCAGAGTTTTTATCTTTATGCTTTTCATATTTCAGTAAGCATATCTGTAAATGTGATCAGCATGAGTACTATTAACTGTTAACAAATTTTACAACAAAGAGAGAAACTAGCTTTAGTAGAAAATGCAACATATTTGGGTACAACTTCCTTTGTGTTGGACCTAGTATAAGATACAGTTTTGTTCCCTCTGTAATCTTCAAGTCATTGACTGAGTTGGGCAAGTGAGCTGTGATCTTGTCATGATACCCGAAGATTCGACCAAGTTGCAACTGCTTGATGTAGTTGTGTACCGGCCGTTCAAAGCTCACTTCGCATGGCAGTACATTGAATGCATATGATCTGCCACACCAACTGGAAGGATGAAGAGGACTTCCTCATCAACGGTGTACGAGTGGGAGATTGTGGAATAGAATGTCATTCCCTCGGAACCACACTAAATGGAACATAGGATGATGAAGTGTAGCAGAAGTGTGAGGAAAGGAGCAAGAGTGAGGCAGATGATCCTGGCAGTAAGGAGGAGAAGGCGGAGAAAATTTACCAATGAATGATATGCGTGTGATGACATACAGATCATAAATATTGTTAAATTATTGTGTTACTTGTGAAATATATTTTTGTGAAAGTCTGAAAGGCAATAAAAATTGTCATTTAACTTTTCAACTAGTGCACATGTGAAGACAGTGTTACAGAACTCTGTTACAGTGTAACTGTCAAGTGTGTACCATAAGTACAGTGACATTTTATTTTTATAATCTACCGTGTGTGAGTGCGTATGTGCACAAGCACATTTTTTTCCTCATTTGTCACTCTGTCGTTCATCCTGCGCCAACCCATGTTGAAGCTTGGTGTAAATAAAAGAGACCTTCTGCTATATTATTTATTTACTTCAGTTTGCATACACAGAGATTTCTTTCATAAATTTTCTCTGCCAACATGACATACTACATATTTTTTTTTTATATGTTCCATGTAAGCACCCTGCCCCTATTTTCAATTCCAAAATTAGTGAAAGCAATAGAGAAATTTTCATTCACTTGAAAACTTGGTTATAAATTTAATGTTTCTGGCTACAGGTAGGACAACCATTTCTCAAACATCTACAGAGCAAATGAAAGCCAGGACTTGCTTTTAGAGACCACAGTTCTTGAATTTTTTTTTGTTGATTAATCTTAATTGTAAAGATTGTCTTGGAACTAAAGCAGGGTATGTACTTATGTTGAGAAACAAAGAAACTCTTTTGGATGGTAAGATTCAAAAGTAAATCTTTGTTTTGTTGTCAGATAGTACAGAGATATTTTTGCATTACCCACATGGTGCCACAGCCATCAGTGGAGAAGAACCACTGGGTGTGTGTTTCAGATGGGCCTGCTAAGATTAATGTCCACATGAAAGCTTTCTTGGTCTGTACAGTGTTGGGAAAATGACAGGTGCATTCATGGCCTGTGCTATTTTAGATGTCATGATGAAGCTACGAGCAGGAGACCCAAACACAAGTGGAAATAGTAATGGAGTTTGAGCAGTTTTGTCAAATCCACCAGCCATTAGCACTATGTTTGCATTGTAATGCTAATTTTGTAAATGTAGTCATATGAAATGCATGTGATTCCTTAATCACTGTTAAAAATATTTTGGATTGGCTCATGTTGTTTTCACAGTTGTTACGTTTTAAAATCAGTGTTATCTATCTTTTTTGAGCAGCAAGTAGGTGGTCCAATCAGGAGTGTTACAAAAATGTTCTCCAGTGAGATGGATTAATGGAGGAAATCAGATAAATTAAATAACTGAGCACTGTGAAGAAATTCTAGCTGTTATACTTTAGAAAAATTAAAAAGTCAAGATAAAAGAGCTTATTTCTTAAGGTTGTTCAAAGCTTCTTCATTCATGGTTTTGTCATGACCAAAAATGTAATTCTAAAACTACAGTATATTTATTTGTAGGGATCCAAATAAACTAGAGATGGGACGGTTCTTTTTTTCTTTAGATTCTTTATTCCAGCCATATTTTTCGTTGCTTTGAGATTCTCAATTGCTTTAATCCTAAGTAGTTATGAGAAATTAATTTTAAATGGCTGCAGTTCTTTAATAAATAAATTAAGCCGAATATGATAATGATATATAATGGCTTTAATGAAATTATTTTTGAGTTTGAATTCTGTACTTGCTACTTGTAATTATTCGTACACACACATAAAAATCAGTTAATGTACTTAGCATTTAGGTTCGTATTATTTTTATCTAGTTGAGGTAGCAAGATAGTGAAAATTAGAACATGTAGATGAGTAATAAACAGAACTGTAGTGTTTACAGTATAGCTAAATAGCAAAATCCCTGCTGGGATATACTTTATGTAATTAATATTGGATGTTTTATTTATACAGGTAAAGCATTAAAAAATTTTTGACATAGAAAACTAATTTGGAAAAGAAAAAAGTCACATTTCTATAGCACACTAAGAAACTTAAGTTACACTAGGAATGTAATTTACTCAAAATTACACTATGCATATGGCACAACAGAAATAACTTAAATGTATTTTCGTATTTTAATAAGATAGGCAATGAAGCAATGGATACCGGAATACGTGACTAGGCACAGTGTATAGGTAGACGGTTATAAAAACTTAGGGGGTTATTCTGGAGGAGAGTGAAATTTTCAACTCGAATTGTATTTATGACTGTGGCTACACTTGTTTGTATTATTCTATTAAAATGTTTGTAGGTTTTTAATCAGCTTACAGTAGTTTAAGAAAATTGATCGATTAAAAGGTCAAATAGACCTTCTGTAGAAGAAGATTATAAAACGAAGGAATGAATTAAGGCAGCACAGTCTTTTATTTCAACTGTTATGTATGACTTGATAGTTAAAGCTTGTGATGTGCGAAACATAATAAAATTTATACATATTTGTGATGCAGGCCGGTAGGATGCAACATTGGCGTCTTTGTTTAGGCATCCCTTCCCAAACTCCCCAATAATGGCACTCGTTTTTGCTTGTGTTAGCGTGCCGGCATGGCCTTCACAAAACACTGAATGTTGTGCACAAATCGTAAGAGTGTGCCGGATGGTGCGAGGCTGTGCAGCCCCGGCGATCGCACCTGTGCCGACGTGCACTACAGCCATCTCTTTCCTCCACTCTAGGCTTGGTGCTCTGAGTGAAGGATGGAGCATGGCTTGCATCACTGGACCAGCTGCCGCCCCCCACTCCGCTCTCCCGGGGTCTTATAAGGGGCCATTCTGGGATATACTATTTAAATTTTTTAGCATTTTATATGATTGAGGGTTCTTTGCCAGGGACTGACTTTGGAAATTGGCTGGCACACTGTGTTGTTTCTCCGGTGTCTGGGGGGTCATAAGCAAGTCCAAAGAACTAGTAATCAAAAGCTACTGGGACAGTGGCAATGTTGAAGGGTGGCAGATCGCGACAATTGTCGGTGGAGTATTGTAAGACAGCAAGGGGGTGCTGTTGGGAGTTGAGTGGTAGGAGTAACACAGTAGAGGCCTGCCCTAGGTCTGGCAGGTGCGAGTTCCAGAGACTACGCGAGAGGGACACTCATCTGCTGAGTAAATAAGATGTTGCCTATACTGAACTACGTCTACCCCTGTTGAGAGCCGCTTACCCTCTGATGCCACGAGAGAAGAGACATCCATTGTTGCAGGACTGCGAGAGGGACCACTCACCCCAAGACGTCCGCATCAGTTCGCGTGAAAGGCGGAATGAACAGCTCCCGACAGCAAGTGGCGGACAGACATAGGTGGACTGATCCGAATTTTGAGAGGTGAATTCTGGCCATCGAGTGGCCGGCAATCCTGCCTTAGTGTGGAACCAACCTCTTCCAACCCAGTACATGATGGATAGGGCCAGGAAAATTTCGCAAATTCAATGAACCGCATGCTAGAATCCATTGTCCTATGCATGTTAAAACCCTGTCTATTCGTTCATTCTTTGTTTTTCCAGCCAATAGCATCTAATATACAAATGGTCGGGGCTTGAGTATAAACAGGACAGTGCATTTTTACATGCTGGTCATTGAATCCGCAAAATTTTCCGGCCTCTAATGATGGACCATCCAGCACAACCATCGACATGGGAGCATCAGTCGGTGAAACTGTGCCCCGTGTCCAGTCTGTCCCTACACCATTTCCCCCTAACCCTGGAGCAGAGCCTGGAGGATTGAAAGCTAATATGGCCACAGTGGGGCATATGGCGCAAAGGGAGGACTAAGGACATGGGTAGGCCAAAAATTCTGAGTGCAAGAAACCTGGTGCAACATTAATTAATTGTATTGAGAAAGCCAGTATCAATAGTGTGTCATTGTGATACTTTTATTTTACTTTAACATGTTTTTAAGTGAATGGGTAGTAATCTGAGACCTAGTAAAATACTGATGTCTAAGTGCTACTGTGGTTGAAGTTTTTTGAAACTTCTTATTATAAATTGATTATTGTGTGTGTGCAGACATTTCGTGAACTACTGTATTAAATATCACAGATTTTATTTTCGGACATTTTTTGATCTCAATAAAGTAGTAATTCTGGTCTGACCGTACTGAACTGCCGAGCAAGGTGGCACAACTGTAAGACGTTGGACTTCCATTCGGAAGCGGGAGGACCCTGATTCAATTGCTGGCTCTGGCCATCCTGATTTCAATTTTCTGTGGTTTCCCCGAAATTTCTCCAGGTGAATACTCTGGGTGTCTACCACATGGAAGTCACCAAAAAAGTTACTGGATTTAACGGAGGAGCACAGTGGGCAATTGAGCGCAGTGTAGGAACAAGCTGTTTATTTTCGTATGATTAAATTGCGCTCATATATTTGTAGCTTCGAAAAACCAGCATATACTTCACTAGGAATTATCTACAAGTTCAACCTTTGCGCTGGACTGTGTTCGGCACTAGTGCCCGTTTAACAGTGGCACGTCAGATATTGTATGAGTGCTGCAAAAGCCGAGTTAATGCAAAAACGGCGCAGTGGAGTTAAAACTTGGTCACTTATGCTGTTCTTACCCGTTGCCCATTTGTGTTTACTTTCTAGATGTTAGATGCTTGCCCTGCTGATGTGTATTGCTGATAATGCATCTCCCTCTTTTTTTTTTGTCATACCTTCACTTTGCTTGGCAGTGACACAGTCACACATACACTCCACTGTGGCGTGATACTAAGCACCCAAGCAGGCAAAGGTAAACGTGCGTCAATCACCTTCATCACGGAGAAATTTCATGAAGCCGATGATCTGACCACAGTGTCGGCGCCAGAAATCTTACAGTCTGGAGGAGTTTGCAATACAAGCAGTTACTCACTTAACCAGGAAAATTTAATAAACTAAAAACTGCCAAAACTTTAAAAATAATATACAAGGCATATGATTGTCATTTTCAGTGGTTGGGTCAGGTGTAGGTAGAGACGGGGTGTAAGAAATCATGTTGTGCGCATGGAAATAGAAATTATCTTTACCGGCGTTAGTATACACGTGAAAGTGAGCTGATAATACATAGTTAGAAGGGGAGGGTTACAAGTCGGATGTCTGCGAGGCAATATTTTCGTTAAGTCACTGAATTTCGTTGGATGGATTGGGTAGACACCCTGATACTGGGATGGATCCTTAACAAAGACCATGGCCGACTCCTCTCTTAACTTTCGTCATTGTGGCAAGTTGAGTCACCATCTCTAATGACCTTGCTGTCAACAAGACGTAAAACCCTCTTACCTTGCCTTACTCAGCTATGATTACAGATAAACTATTGTTTTCCTAAAATTTCTATCTTGAGAGTTCTCATTTATTTGTTTCAATTTTTTTGTTTTTAAATTAAATTATATATTGTGACTAAAATTTCTTATCAGTTTGCAGACATTTAATTCGGTTGGTAGTTTATGTCTGTCTGAAGCAGGTACAGACTACAGCGGTTGTTTAGTATATTAATTTGTACCACTGAATTCACATTAGTCGATACTGTTGCTACTACTGAATTAATGAACAGGAATTCATAAAATTCTGATTTGTAATTGTCAAAGCTCAATGTTTATAGTTTGATAGAGATATTTTGTAATCATCTTCATTGAAACCAATGTTATCTTAAAATATGTTAATATTATACCAGTGGTGTGGTTAATTAATGAAAAATGCAGAAATTGCACTATTCTGCACCTTGAAATCAAAATTTTTTCAGAAGAGGGCTCCGGAACCTTCTCTATTGGAAAAGTATGTGTGTAAAAAAAGAGGTGGGGAGCAGAATTCGTATTTCGCCCTGGTGCCACAAACTCTTAGTTGCAGTCCTACGTGTCTGTCCCCATCCGCTCCTAAGATGAGCTGCGTCGTGCATGCTCTTGGGTTAGGGTTGCCACAGCAGTGTAACCCAAAAAGAGGACACATACTTGTTCAAAGCATTAAAAAAGAGGACAATTAAAAAATACTTGAAGTACAACATAAACATTTTTTAATGAAAATGTAGAAATCAATTACTTTATTATCTTGTAGTTTAATACAGTAAATTAAAAAAAAAAAAAGCAAACATAATTTTTAGCGATAAACTACAAGTACATTAGCACTACAAAATAAAACAGAATGAAATAGTATTCAACATAGGCTGACAATCGCACATTATGTAAACATATGTATAACAATCGAACAACGTAACAATTTCCAAAGCAAAGAAGTTGCACATAAGCGCGAGGCTTGTCGGCACCGTTCCTAAACATTTCGTGACACAGGGACCCTATTATAAAAAGTACATCTTGGCTGTCTGTTCTTGAAAAAGAGGACATTTGGCCCATTTTTCTGAAATCCGGCCGGACAGTTTGCGAGGCACTGAAAAGAGGACATATCCGGGTAAAAGAGGACGTCTGGTAACCCTATCTTGGGTCATATAGTACAGTACTTGTTTGTTTTATACCAGTTTACATTTATGTCTGAGTACATAATTAACAAAATAACAAGAATGTTGCTGCACGGGCCCTGCTATATTATTTAATAAATAAAGTAACTAGAATAAAATTGATTTTAATGTTCAAAATCTTACACCACTAAAGTACAGTAAGTGCAGATGTCAGTGTTATTAATCTGGTTTTTTAATCACAGTGTTATTGGGGCAATTTTTTTTCATGGCTCTGATGTTTTTTTTTTTTTTTTTCAAACTGTACATACCTTGAAGAACAAGGTACAGTTGTCAAAAATTTACCTGTGGAGAAAACCAAGATAAGTTATTAGTACTTGTTAATGGTTTCCCCAAGTCAAATTCAGAACATGCAATGCAGCATTAATTTGGGAAAACATTTAGGGCAGTATCTATATACCTCTTTTGCATGACAACCAACTGCTCACCAATGGGGATAGCAGTTGGTTGTCATTCGAAAGAGGTTTATAATATCGGCCCTTAGTTGTCTGTAACCATATAAGTAAATTAAGAGGCTGTATGTATAAACTGAGGAACTCGCTTATCCTTCAATAGTTTATTAAAGTGTGTATCACATTAGTAAAGCCTTTACATACCTGTTAACAATGCCAACTAGTTCTTCAATAGATGTTATTTTAAGGCTTGTATTGTACATTGTGAAGAGTCTGCAGTAAAAAGTACAGTATTTTTAGTAACATAGGTACAATTATGACGGTTTTCAGGATGCAATTTCTATGGTACATTTTTAGTGTGCGATTATGAATGTTACCAAGAAATGTAAAAATTCAGCGTAGGCCGTAGGGTATACAGGGGCTTGAATATTACTGTGCAAGCTATTTAGCGTTATGTGAAACATAACATTAAACAGCCAACACAGTAATTGCCGTTTTGCGTAGATTGGACTTTTGTTGATTTGCGTACTGTGTTTTAAAACAGGCCAAAGTGTTTTTACAAACCACTTTTGCCCGGATTGAAGTTGACTGTCAAAAGTAGTTCGTAAAAAGCACAAAAATGTAGTGTTTCAAATTATATTGCATTGATAAAGTGTGGATCTCCATCAACCAGTGTTGATAAATTTCCCTCTGTTTTATCTATTTTTCAGTCGAGGCAAGAATGGTGCCCGCAATATTCAGACGAATGCAAAATCACAGTGAGTATTGTACTTCTCCATTAAGTGTGCTGTTGACAGTGTTGTGAACATTTTTATCCATTCAACTTTTCAAACACTGTTAACAGTATATGTTTTAAGCATATTAAAAACTACCTAATAATAAGAAACAGTGCTCAAATACTGTATAGTTTTCAACTGGATGAACCCTGCGGAAAGTTTTTGGAACTGTTTTTTCGTTTAAAAGACACCTAAGGAACATAAGTCCAGCCAAACACAAATGTAAACATAATTCTTAAAAAAAAAAAGGTACTCACGTTTTAGTACTTGACAGATACACACGAAAATAGGATGACACATAATCGCGGCTGATCAACCATTGGCCGCTAGGTGCATCAGCATCATTTATCGGCAGCCACACCACAGTCAGCCATGTCTCTTAGCCCGAGGAAGATGCTCTAAGAAGCGAAACATCGTGATACGCGCTTCCGCGATTGTGTCCTCCTGTTTTTGTGTGTATCTGTCAGGTACTAAAACGTGAGTACTTGTGCTTCTATCTTTTGTGTATACTGATAGCCTAGCTGCGTCTTCCTTTCTTTTACATAATTCTTAAAATATGTATTTATATAATAATAAAAGGTGCTGTATTTACTCGCATAATGGCAGCACCATTATTTCGAAAGGCTGAAAGCAGTATTTAAAAAAACTCATAATAGCTACGTCTGATCTTATTCAGCAAGGGACACAGTACAGTAAAACTATATTAAGATGTTTTCCAATTGACCAGGTTTTGCAATTGATTTAGGCAAGAAACATCTTGGCTGAAATGGTTAAAATGTGGAATCCTGAAAAGAATTTATTGCCCGAAATTCCCTGCAAATTATGTTGTCTGCTACTGCTGAGACTTACCTGACCTCCTGTATGCCAGTAGATTCAGCACAAAGTGACCTGATGTTTAGCCTCCAACCCAGATGCCATTTCAATTACCTGACTACAGTGGATTCTCTATGTATTGAAACCTGATGGACTGAAATACCTGCATACATGGAATACATTCTGGGGCCAATTAATTTATTTTACAGCATTGTAAGACCACATCCATTGAAATCCCTCATGTATTGAAATTTTTTGTCAGTCCCATGAGAAACGGTGGATAGAGAATCCACTGCAGTAGCCTCAGCATTTAGGAGAACACTCAGTAAATTCAGCTACTGTCAGCAGCAAATGCAAAGTAGCCTAGGTACCAGTCTGTACGGCACGCACACCTAGATTCTCTGTATTTCGTGCCTACAAGACGTGGCTGTTGAACCGAACATCTAGGTACTAGTCTTCACAGTGCGTGGGCCTTCTTCCAAAGTGCCTACATGACCTATCACCAGTCATACTTGCTGGTTGATGATGCACTGTTGATAATGTATCAGCGTCTGGTTGTTACATCTAAGTGTGAATCAGATTTCTTTATAAAATACTTACGGACGAGAAATAATAATGTACATGTAATGACCTTAAAATGTAAACGTCTTATGCGGGATCATTTTGAACATGTTAGTTTCACTTAGTGATGCACATGTATTGATTAACAAACTTTTCTAGTCTTTTATTTTTTTCATTTTTACTATGCACCCTAAGAAATCTTTTTAGGTATTCTGGAGAAATGGTCGCACTATGGACAAGTAAATATGGAAAAAACATGTACATTTAAGTTATATTTCACACGAAAAGAAATCTTAAAAGTATTTTTTTTAAATACCTCATAGTGTAAGGTGCAGCACCCCATTTTTTGGGCCAAACATTTTAAAAAATATGCCGCGATTATGCGAGTAAATACAGTAAACTGTGTGTAAACTTTGTGTTGACATTAAAATAAACTGTACCTTCATGACTTTAACAATTAAATTACATTCAAGCCCCGCAACTACGATACCCAGCTATGATGATGACAACACAATTGCAACAGCTTTTTCAGTCCCAGTAAAAAAAATAAAAAAGTATAGTTTTTTTAAAAATGAATTGAACAAATGCAAGAAATCACATGTAGGTAAGGTTAATGTGTTCATTAGGATGCAGCGATAATATGAGTGTTTACCGTCAATCAATAAGCCGCAAGTGTAAAAAATATGATAAAAAATAATTCTGTAAACAACTGCTAGAATACACTTGTGGCACAAACCTGGTGATTTCAGCTGTTCGCGCAACACGGAAACAAGGAAAGCCATGTGGCTACTTGTCTATAAACCCCCCCTCCCTCCTCCCGCATTCATTCCCCCATTCGCTCACACTCGTAACACTTGGCTTATCTGTACCTAATGCTGCGTGTTAAACTGTATTACGATTTTGTTTACTGCTTGGGTTATTGGTTTTGTGCTTGATTTATTGTGACCCTTTTACATTTACCAGCTACAACTTGGATGCTTGATTTAACGAGCTGAAAATGACCAAGCAGAATATGTTGAAACTTCTGAAGAAGTGAAAGAAGGCTAGTCGAAGCAAAACAGATATTGCTCGGCTGCATAATGTACAGATAGTGAGTAGGTTATGTTTGCTTTGCAGGCACAATGTCCCACTGCTCTATCGCATGAGCCAGATAGCACAAAAATCATATATTGCCCAGACAATCACACAAAGGAGAGAGGACAAAAAAATACACCGTCTCTACCTCCCTCAGTCACCTTGTACATGTACACACAGCCAGCTTGCAACTCTTGGCCGGAGATAGACAAAAGAGTACGCTGCCGATGTCAGACACACTGTTGTCAGGCCATCCCAAAAAGCTTCTCCTCAGCTCAGATGATTACATGGCTATTTGGAGCATGAACTGCGTGTTCTGACTGAATAATGGGGAACATATACAGTTTCTTCACTAAGAACAATAACTGCCTGGTGTCCTATATTGGAAAAAAATAAATATATATATTATATACATACATATATAGACACATGTGCGCATACACACAGAGAGAGAGAGAGTTTTGATCTGGCTTTGAGCTGTTGTGGTAGCCATAAACAGGAAGCATCTTCCTTGCCTTTACCATAGCTAGTAATAATAATAATAATAGAACAGATTTCTTCGTGGTAATTTTTACGACAATGTAGACACCACAAATGAAAGTGTTTACTGTATTTCTAAGCATGGGAAAAAATGACACATATGATAAATTCTGAGAGTGAAGAAACTGTTCAAGTTGTGCAACGTTCACAAAATTTTTTATAAATATACTGTGTTACCAACTTGGGTAGTCTGAGATACGTAGTGTACCTTACATGGTATGTAATGCATAGTTATACATAGTTATTTTTACACAAGAAAAGACAAATCTCCGTGCTAAATGTCAGTGTGTTATATATGTGTTTAAAATGAAAGTTTTGTAAAATGAGTTAAAGTAAGAAAATGCTACAAAATACAAAATTTAATTTTAAAAATGCTATAAAATCAATTATAAAATGCTGTTTTTACAGGTCTCTATTAATAATGTAAACGAACATGCTCATTCTGCTGTCTTTTTTGGACCCCCCTCCCTCCAACTACACAAACATTGTTTATTTGACGTTTGTGGCTAGCCGGCAATTGCCAAACACGACATATTAAGATATTTTCATTGAGGTAAGTCTAGTAATTGGTATAGTCTGGTGCACAATAAACAATCTTTTGCAATTTTCGGCATTATAAACACAAACGTTAGTACATAATAGTAACTGCTTTACATTACTGTACTGGTAATAAATGAGTCATGCTTGGGCATCAGGCTACACTGATAATTGGAAGCGACTATACAAGGGGAGTGTGGATACAAGCTGCGGCAAGGCCACGCTCTCTCTCTGCCACGCATTTGCTGGGCAGTTACCAGAGTTGCCATGTATTAGCTGCCCGCTGGCTGAAAATGTCCTCCTCTGGCATGATTTGGCAGACTGACGGCATACCAATAACCCAGGGTGGCCTTCGCGCTATCACAAGGAGGCTTAGTAATAATTATGGGATTACAGTTAATTAATTTTCGTGATTTGTTCGCAAAAACTTTCAGTGATGCCTAAGCACACCGAAATATGGTACTAGCCATCTGACTTTTACGTTACCATTTAAAAAACAACTTAGGAGAGTGTATTATAGGCTTTCAGGGATCAATATTTTCAGAAAACTGTGCCTATTAGATGAAATTATTTAATTTTCAAACATTTCATTTTTACTCCAGCGACAGTGAAAACACGAGCAAAATAACACAAGTTTTTTTTATTTTTATTCTTACAAGGTGTAAATAGGGTAGTTCGGCAAGTACTACATATTTCTCTAGAACCGTTGCTTGTAATGAGGCTTGGCTGTATTCATTTACGTATAAGGTTTCCTTAGTATATTGCCAGATGTTGACATAAAACTTTTCCAATGACGGTATTGCAGTTTTTTGATACTCTCACGTCATGTTTTTTTAATTCCGTGCTCCGACACTTAACATACTTGAGTTTGGCTGTAACATTAAAAAAAATACTCTGACCAATCATTTCATTTGAGTGATTAAATTTTACTTGCGCTTGAGATTTGTGCAGTTCAATTAACTACAGCCAATTCAATCAGTGACAATGTTTAGGATTGAGTTTAATAATCTTGTGAAAATTCTAACTAATTGCTATTCTTAGAAATTTTTTTTAAATTATGAATTTTTAAAATGCAACTTAAGCAGGTGGTTAGCAATTATCTGCAGTATTTGTTTGTGCATGCAAGAAATATAAAAAAAGTATGAATTCGTTAAAATTAAAAAGAAAATAACAGTTTAATGTTTAGTGTTTTTCCAAAGTGCTGTACTCTGATGTTTTTGGTATTAGTATGTACAGGATTGCGCTGAAATAAATATTGTGCCTGTTATCAAATTTCAATATCAGCTCAGTTTTCTTGTTTTTATGTCAGTACCAGTACCCAAAACATTTATATGTATAGTTAGTTTTGGGTTGATTCCGAATCTGGAATCTGTTAATCGATTCTATAAAAATTCGGTTTCACAATGTGGTAGTTCCAGACTGAAATGTTGATCCTTTTTTCTACCACATATGCATGGCAAATACATTCTTTCAGATATCTTTGTTTTTTGAAGAAAAGGTGGGAAACATTTGCTAGAGATGCACAAGTACGTACAGAATCAGTACTTGCAGGTGGGTAACACAAAACACAGATGGACAAACATATTTTTAGTGTGGTTGCACGGTCCTGATGTTTTGCTGGCCGGGCCAGCTTCCTCGGCTGATGAGTGATAGCACAAAACAAAAAATATATTTTTTAAGCGGAACCCAAAAAACATAAATGGTGAAAGTTTTTATAAAAGTACTTACAGTAGCTAATAAAAAACTGGATACTTTCGTGGTAGAGAGAGATATTTGGGTTTATACTGTACTATATTTTTAATGTCGAGATTTAATAGAAGTCTGTTAAAAATGCTCTGTCATTGTATACAAAGCAAGAGAAAATAGCTGTAGCTTATCACAGCTAACTTAAGCTTTAAAACACTTTATTGTTTAAAGATTATAATCCGCAATCAATTTATGTATGGCATGTGGCGCAGTGGCGGATCCAGCATTGCTAGAATCCCAAACCAAAAGCCCCAGGGAAAAATTTTAATTTAAGAAATGCAAAATGGTGCTTTTTAAGGAGTTAACACACACAAAAAAATTTAATTAAGTAAGAAAATTTTAAAATAAATTTAAATTAAATTAGAAAAAAATAAAAACAAAAATAAATCTGATCTTAAAAGGGGGGTGGGGGCTTGGCCCTATGGGTCCCTCCCCCCTCCTAAATCCACCCCTGATGTGGAGAGTGGTTTTACAAATGCAATGTTGCTATATTAGGGGTTATAGACAACTGTTGACACAGTAACTATACCCATGCTAGAACAGTCAGAATTACATGTATGAATGTGTGGGGTGCAGGTAGAAAAATATTTGTAAATAAATGACATTAGACCATTTTATTTCTTTTTAAATGGTAATTGTCTCTTTAATCAAGGTATTGTAAAGAGTTTCAAGAATTGTCTGGTTTAAAAATGTTCGTCAGTCTTAATGTTAGTAACTTTACTTCAGATTTTCTGTAGTGCAGCTTGCTTAATTGTGACTGGTTATTGTTTTTGTAAATAAGAAAGTAACTTTACAGTTTACTATAAAAAATGTTGGAAGTTAGGCATTAAAATTAAAGAATCAATTCACCAATTTGAAAATCAAAACCAGGAATCTGGATTTTACTGAATCACTTAACAATGAGTGTTTCTGTATTAGGGATAGCTGACTTGCTATGAACTTTGTGGGTTTGCAAGGATAGTACGTTAACATCTGCTATTTACGTATTAGAAAAAATTATTTAAGGTCGATGTATAGTGAGTTATGAAATACTTTTATTATGAACTTTGTGGGCTTGCGAGGAGTTTCAGTTCAAGATCTTTAATGTAAAATAGGAACTACTGTAGTTATAGTTCAAGTTCACCGAAGAGAACTTTTCAAGTTCCTAAGAAGTTCCTTTTATATTTTGCAATTGCTTTTACAACACAAAATATGTCATATAATTTAGGACCAAAGTGAGACTACTTCTCTACGTAAATATGATACTATATGCTGTATTTTGATTTATCTGCACAAACACTATGTAGGTCTTGAATATCAATAGTTAAATTCATCTTCTTTTTACCAACATAGTAAAACCAATTTTATTATTGCATTATTTTGAATTTCACACTAAAATCACTACAAAAATACTGCACAAATCAAAAGAAACCTACAGATCAGCTAAACTAGTAAGGAAACACTAGTGGTAATGAAATGGAAGATACTCTTAATGAGTTCAGTGTCAACCTAATGCTCTTGTCGCATCAGTAGTTTAAACATCCATTGACAGTTATTCTCCAAACATAACATGTTTGTAAATAATCTCCTCCCAAAATAAAATTCTAGCTGTTTTCTTTTTTTATTCTGTCTCTGTGACACTCTGAATATTCAAACTAATGACAAAAATTTGTTGGCTACAAAGTCGTGTTTGGCATTAACTGTATCCTAATATAGTCACAAGTGATTTTTAATGTAGTATCATGTGTTTTTTATGACAGAAAAATGAAATTACTGTATTCATATTTTAAAAAACTAGTAAACTTATAAGTATGAAAAAAAAGAAAGTGTACACTTACTGATGTATTTCATATAGCCAAATGTTTTGATAGGAATTTAACTTAATTATGATGATGAATGGCATTCTGTTTCCAGTGCAAGCAGATTACTTTGTATGAGACCAGTTATTGAAGGCCACCGCTAATGTTGGAAAACAGTCTGAGAAAAATAAATTAAAGTACATGTACATTGTGGATCAAATTAGTATGTGATGATTTCCTGGCAGCACTTGAAGTTTTAACAAGAGTCTTGCACAAATCACAACTTATGATAACATTGTTACCCTTCCCCGCAACGTACATAAAATATTTTTCAAATCCTTGTCTAAGCCAGCATAAACAAAAGAATCCCTGGCTGTTAGTTTATAGTCAACAAGACACACAGGAACAATAGATACAGACAGATACAGACACAGCCAACAGCAAGGAATTGTTGCCAACGTAATAGCTATATTCATTTATTGTACAAAATCGTAATTTAGTTGTTTGACTAATGACAAACATAGCAAATGAACTTATATTAAAATATTTTGTTTAAGCGAATGAGTATAGGAATGCAAAAATATTGTTCAAGTTTCGAAAATAAAAGAACGATGTTCTGAACTTCGTTCAAAAGTCAAGTAAATAACTTGTTCCTTATGTGTTCGCAAAATTAATTAACCAAATCAAAGGAACGCGTTCATTAGAACTTGTTCATTGGAACTTGTTCCTTCCTAGCACTGTTAAAAAGTAATATTCAGTCCAATTGATAAGTTCGTAAGCTTACTGAACTAACATAAATTATTTTTTCCATGAGTTGCGTAGTACAGGTACATCCAAAAATATCCATTATAATGTAAACATAAAGTATGCACACATATCATTTACTTGTATATTTTAAGCTTTGAAACAATTTTTTGGATTTTTCCAAGTCTATAAAGGCTGTATTTGGTCAATATTATAGTAAAATTGTTTACATTCCATTATTAACAACATTTAGAACAATTCAAAATTTGGGGAGCATGTGACCAAAAATAGTTCTGCTTAAAAGTCTCGAGCAAGATCATAAAGATCATATGGAACCATTGACATGAATAATCAGCAAATGGGGAATAAAAGTACTATAGTTACCCCTGGAAAAACCATGCACAACCAAAATCAAGATAATCAGACTGGGCATCATACCCAAAGCTTGCATAATAGAAGTCCAGGGTACCTTGATATTATATTATTATTTACTAAAATACTAGCTTTAAAACTTATGTTGGTTAAAAATAAATTCAAAAAATATTTTGTAAACTTATTTGCTACATGCATATGTTGTGCTGTCAGCATTTTCGTTTAATTTGTATACATAATATATGATGTTGAGGACATATGCGCCCCTTGGTTCCCATCATCCCCTCCCTCCACGCTTTGCCTGAGATTAAAAGGACCAATCTCATGTAGGTAGTGTTATTGTAAGTGTATGTTTACTAATTATATATGTTGTTGAAAACTGTGTAAATAAAAGAAAATAGTACATTTTCTGGGATTTTAAATGAAGAAAAGGAGTTAGGGGTTGCTGATCTCTACTGCATCATCTATTCCAGTGATTTAAATTTAGCTAATAATTTCCAACTAATGTTTTTCTCGAGTGCCATACGCTACTCTTCATACTGTGCTGAACAAGTCTGCATTTCTGTGACATCGAGTCTACCTTTCTTGAAGACTGTCTCTCGAAGTATCACATCTGTAGATGACTGCCGAACACCACCTTCATCTTGGCGTCGCAGGTGTCTGTGATCCCAGTAATTGGTGAAAAGATACTTACCATCTTGTGAAGCAGTGATTGTAAACTACTGTGGTTTTGGATTGCTAAGTGATAACTTATGCAGTGAACTATTATAGTAGCAGGTTTTATGTGTTAAATACATATTTACGTACTGTATTTTATGTTAATAGAGTGTTATATAGTGATGTAGGTAAAATTGGATTGCTCATGTTGTGTGTATGAAATGGTCCTACAATAAAGTTGCGTATAATAGAACCCCAATTTTATGAGGTCCCTTGGTGCCCAATATTGATCTTGTAAAATTTTGAGTTTTCGTAAAATTGGGGTTCTGCTGTACATTTACCGTTAAATATGAACCGGTCACACAGTATATTGTTTACCTATTACTGTACTGTATGTACTGTGATGTTTGCGGCTGTGTTATTGTGGTGTATATTAAATTACAATGCTCTTACCAAATCCAAACATTCTATCACTGTGGTATTTTTGGTTTAAAAATATAATTACAAATGTTTTCATTCATGGGTGCCACTATTATAGAAAACAGGGAAAATTCAGGGAAGTTGGTTGGAAAAAAGTATGGAATTTGCGAAAAGTTCTGGAATTTGGTCTTAATGGTGCATTTTTATAGTAGTAGTTTCTTAAATAATGTTACACCTTCTAATAAGTTCTGTTGGAGGTTGCATATGTTGATACATAACATTATAGTACTGCTCTATGTAGGAACTGTAGGGCTGTGAAAGGATAACGCAAGGAGAGGATACTGTAGTTTTGGAAACTGATGTACCACATTTGTGAGGAGTCATGTGAAAAGGGACCTTATAGTGGTACAGTAAGTTAAAGTCCTTTCCCCATGAATCCTCACATTTATAGCTACGGTACCACATTTCTATTACATCACACAAACATAACCCGAGCTTAGCCAAATCGACCTGATCATCAGTTGCCAAAATTCTTGTCCGTTTTCATGGAGTCATGGAGAAACGTTCGTCAGAAAACTGTTTTCCTTTGTGTATGTGAACTTTACAAATCCATGTGAAGGTCTTATTCGTTGTAACTTCAAGGGCACATGTTTGTGTACTGTTTTGTAAATACGTTTTCTGCAATGCTAGAAATTACAGTTTTGTTAATATGTTATTGTGACGGTATAGTGTATTTCAGTTCGGGCATTCGTTGCCTGAACATTAGTATATTCAATATTCACAAATCAATGGGATATAATAACTTTGAAATGTGAATATATAACCTGTAAGAGACTAATGCCAGCATTACGGTGAGTGGTCAGCCAAGAGAACGGCCATGCGTAGGCGACTGCCCACCCGCTGGAACATGCAGAGCTTGCGGCATGCCGGGCCGTGCAGAACGGCGCCAAGCCAGCGTGCATTATGATCCTTTGTATCACTTGCCCGGTACAATGAGCAAACATATAGGCACTTGCAGCGCAACGTGTGGTGGCGTGGAGAACTAAGACTGAGGTAGTGATTTCGTTTTTCCACCAGAAAGCGCCATAGTACAGCTCGTGCTCTAAGTACCAGTAACTGTCGACATAGTGCAGTAGATGCTGCTGCCGCTGCGGAACATTGGCGTGCCGTGGGGCAGCGCGGCCGCGAGCCTCGAACTTTTACCATTGCTACTTCAAACATGTTAAACGGTGCCAAGCACCCCAATTTATACTTCTGGCCATAATTCAATTCTTAAGACATCAATCACATATTTAATTCAAGTAATAGTTAAATGTTATTTAATTACTGTATAGTGAACAAAATTTTTTTTTCATTAGTTTTGAAAGTGTGTGTTTCACGGGTCAAGCATGGGGATGGATGGTACTTGGGTGAATACAGTAATTTATGTGATATTTCATGTTATTTAATTACATTTTTTAACAAAAGTCAATTGAATTGGAATTGTATAGTGAAATAAAAAATTTGTTCTTGAGAGTATTGTGAAAATGTGGGGTGCTGGTATTACAAAGCATGACATGTCCAGTATCTTTATGCAAAAATGTACGTGCGAAAAAAGAGCTGATGAACACAACATATTAAACTAAACTTAATCTTTGCAGATGGTTCATGTTAGGTCCCTGTTAATGTTTAATCAAATGGTAAAGATTACTGTAAAGTGAAGTTACTTTACACTGTTAATTTAATTACTTTCTACATGAAAATTCTAATATACCCTTCATTCTAAAGTATTTTTTGTTATTAAAGCTATGAATGGTGAAGTCTTCAACAATTTAAGATTCTGCAAACCTTAATTTCCAAAAAATAGATGGTATTATGTAGTGCAAAGCAACCCTCAAATTAGGTAAAGTAACCCCACTTTCGGTATGTATTTATTGTATGCCCTTTTCCAGTTGTATGAAATTGTGTTTTTCCAAGATCAGTACAACTATTTTGCAGGTTTAAAAGGAAATAATTTGGTGTTGAAACCCCATATTTGAAGAAATGATATACGTAGTATGAGATGATTGCTTATAATCTGTTCGTACTTTTAATTTATGGTGGCCGCCTGGGTGAACATATTTTGCGCTTTCAATGCCTAAACATGCGGAAGTGGTAAGGACGAGACAACACGTGCACCATGTCTCACGCTAGCCTCTGGGCACTAGTCACTGAACAGGCATGCAGACTTCTCGCTGACGATGTGCCTGTATGAGATTTTCAGTGGTGACTGTATTATTTTATAACTTATTATTAAATACAATGGTGCATTGTACACGCCTATACCCTTTAAAATATTCTACGCCAAGACTAAAAAGACAGCAAAAACTCCTCATTAAATATTTTTTTGGAAAGTCAGGGAAATGTACAACTTTAGGTCTGGAAAACCAGGAAAAGTCTGGGAATTTTAAACTCTTGTATCTGTGACAACCATGTATGTTTCACTCGCTACTCAAATATCGTATATACCAAAGTCTGACGACGACCTCGAATCTAAGACGACCCCCCCCCCCCCACCCAGAACAGCAGCATTGAGTTTTCAGGAAAAATAGGTAGTTCTTTTCTAATTTCTTTAAATACATTTCAACAAATTCGGATGCAAAAATTAAAATAGGAATTTTAAAAAGGATTTCAACCACAACTATCAAAATACTGTACTCACAGTTTATGTACAAACAATAATAAATATAATGCTGGTAATTGGTTGGCATTCCTGAAGCATTTCGTTATGCTGATGCATCATTTTCAGAGTCTTCACTGTTGTTGTCCTCTTCACTGCAGTCACTGTCCTCAGCTTCCACTACATCTTCTTCCCACAAGATGATATCTTCACTGCCATCCATTGCATTACAAATGCAACATTTCGTGAAACCTTTGATTATAACATCAGATGAGATAGTGTCCCATGCAGCTTTAATCCACTGACACAAGACTGCTACACTTGGTTTCTTTATCTTGTCTGTTGATGTAAGTGCATGGTTGCCTACCAATAGCCATTCAGGGTACAGCAGTTTTAAATGGTCCTTAATGGCTTGTTGACACAGACATCTAAAACCTGTAGCTTTGATGTCATGCCTCCAGGAATAATGATGAGGTCTGTATTCATATCTTGAATGCATGACTTCACCTCTAGTGTTAAATGCCTTTTGAATTCATCCAACACTAACATGCCTCTCTTCTTTATAAGTGCCCCAGGCCTTCTGTCCCAAACTACCTTTAACCAGTCTTGCATTAATTCACTTGTCATCCAACCCTTTTCTTGACATTTCTCAATCAACCCAGTAGGCAATTTTTCTTTTGGCATTGTTTTATGGTTAAGAATGACGAAAGGGGGCAATTTTATACCATCAGCTAACACTGTAAGCCTTACAGTTACCCTCATCTTCTCATTGCCAGATGTCTACACATTCACTGTTTTACTACCAACAGCATCAACTGTATAATTTGACGGCATGTCAAAATACACATGCGACTCATCAACATTTCCAAGATGGCCAAGAAGATATTAATTTTTTCTTCTGAGTTTAATGACATACCTCTGGAACGTAGCAAGTTTTTCTTCAAAATCAGATGGCAGTTTTTGGCACAGAGATGTTCATCGCAGACAAAAGCCGTTTCTTCTCATCATCCTTACACACCATCCTTTACTTGCTTTAAAATCACGTTTCGTAAGGTTAAAGGTTTTTGCGATTTCACAGCCCTGTGCTGAATTGCATCACACAAAATCGGCATCCCATTTGCACGCTGAACGTTGACATAGTCGACCACTTGTTCAATTTCATGGAACCGGCCCCGCTTTGGTCCACTGAACGTTTTCCTGGTAGATTTGCAACTCATAAATTTTTCTCTTTGTTGTTTCCGTCGCCGCACGTTAACTTCCGAAACGCCATATTTCCGTGCAGCAGCGCAATTGTTTGTACTCTCAGTGTAGTTTATCACCATTATCTTGAAGTTTTTATCATAACTTTCTCTTTCCTTTTTAGTAAAACAGCTTGCAAATGGGCCTCTAGTTTCAACATGGTTTGCCATTTTCACATTAAAATTTGTGTTTAAAATGTAAATAACTTAACTCACGGAACCGTTTAAGTAACTGGCAAAAATAATTACAA
The DNA here is from genome assembly GCA_003012365.1 of Medauroidea extradentata. Classification (NCBI taxonomy): domain Eukaryota; kingdom Metazoa; phylum Arthropoda; class Insecta; order Phasmatodea; family Phasmatidae; genus Medauroidea; species Medauroidea extradentata. The sequence continues at coordinate 50,323 of PNEQ01114397.1, forward strand.
TAGCAAAGAAGTGCTGTATAACCTACAGCAATGTTTTCATACATGAAACATGACAATCTCGTTCGGTGCCATCTTGCACCTATTTGAAATTGGTCGGCCATTTTATCTATAGTCAAAACATTGTCAGCTGATGCATGTTGTAATGTAGGTTATACGAGAATCGTGAGAAATATTTTGGGATATTGATTGTTGTGGTATTTGTTTGTCGAGTTCGTTACAACTACACCTGATTAATGTATCACTAGAGAACATTCGTACCCTCACCAACATGAAATATGTATTAAATTGCTGCAGTCCACAACACATTGTGATGCTTATCTCAGTGTTTGGCTGCACACACTACAGCAATAAAATAAAAGCATACTACAACTACTATAGGCTTTGTTTATGCAGTTTAGATAACTTGTACTGTTATGTTATGGGTAGCTGCATTGAGACAGGATAAAAGGTAGGTACCAAACTTTTTGGTTCACAATCAACACAAATAAAATATTAACGAAACATAACATTTAATGAATCGTTTAGAAATTCAGTACTGGGAGGAGAAAGAAAATACATACTGCTTGATAGTATGGTATGGTATAGGCTGGAAAATGTTGCCAAAGAGAAGGATACATATATGGAACTTGAGGTGCGGGAACGGATAAAGGTGCAAAGAGGGTAACGGGATGGGTGAATAGTAGGTGAAGAATGCAGCTGTACGATGGGGAGGATGAAGGGATATATATAGGCCATCTGTAATGTTGAAGTAAATGGGATGGAGTACACTAAAAGACAGAAGAAGAAATAAAAGTCTGGTCAGGATGTTCATACTTTTGACTAGTGAGGGAGGTTGGGGAGGATTAAATTGCCACCTAGCTAAGGGAGGGTATGGGGGAGAGTAAACACCAGTGAGAATGTTCAAGTGGAGTGGAAGAGAATGAATTGGTTAGACAGTCTATGTTTGTGAGGTCGATGAGAGGAATATTTTACAGAATTATATGGTAACTGTTAGGAATTGAAAGGTTCGGGAGGGGTTTGGGAATGGTAGGTAGTCTAGAGAGGCAGGCAAGAATTGATCTCGCTACATGGCGACATACCAATTGCGAATATCTATTTATTTGTATAAGGTAGAGGCTCTTAAATAGGGTTAGGATGGGTGGCATGGTTGTTTACTGTTGATGTAGTTGACATGTTATATTCATGGTTCTTGTAGTAATAAGAAATTATTATACTATTTATTTTTAAAATGCAGGCTTATTTGCATATGTTCAGACGTTATATAATTTACATTTACCAGTAGTCCTATAAACATAACCTTAACTTACAAAGTCTTACACAGTGTACTATATACAAAACTGAGGTAACAATATTTACACAGAACTGAAATGCGTAATATGTATATTTTATGTCTACATATGTTTACTTTAACATTTTTAAAATTTATATATTTGGATTGTGAGCCAGTTACTTGCTACCTGCACATTTTCGTCAATTGTTTTCATCCTGTATTTACGATTAATTCTCGTTCCTAAATTATTAAACAATTGACAGAGGTATTTGCTTTACATGCCACATAGACATACACAGTGCATCGTAAGATTTGTTTTTCTGTTATTATCAGCACATATAAACGTAATTATCCCTAACCAACACCCTGCCGCGCCCCTTTGTTTTGACGATGGATAACATGGCCGACACAAGTTCAATTGGGCTTCAGCCAGAAAGCGCTTCCGCCCCTCTATGTTTACTATATATCTCATTGCCTATAGCACATTCCAAAACATCACAGCTAGAAACTACTACAGCCTGTATCTACTGCACAACCCAAAAACAATTACCCAAAATTTTTTTTACCTAAAAATCAATGTATCTGAATCTAAGGGGACCCTGACTTTTTGAATTATCAATTACGGTAAAAAACGTAGTCTTAGATTGGGGTATATACGATAATACTGTAAATGCTATGTAAAATTATATCTACAGAAACATGATGTGAATTTGCCAGTTCGTTGTATCTTGAAAATATAAAGTATCCATGTTTGATTTTTCAGTAATTTTGACATGAATGGGAGCATGAGATCACAATGTCGCAGAATAAAACCTAAACTGGCTCCATTTTGAGAGAATATTAAACTGCTGAATACCATAAACACTAATGGAAACATAATTGAAATAAAAATTGAAGTAGAGTTCATAAAATGTGTTACCACTTTAAACATGTTTCTATAAATTATTGGGAAGTTGTCATAACAGTCAAAATATGTAGTATTGAGTCATTTTAAACGTACTGTATTTTATGGACAAGAAAGACATGTCAGACTTTCTATTAGAACAAATCATGAGAAAGTGTTCAACTGTTCTGAGATGGCAATTAAAATACTTAGCAAATTCAAAAAGTATTAATATTAGTGATATTGGTAGTTGCTTAGAAAAACCTTTCGTTGAATGTACCGTAGTGCATATATGTACGTACCTATTGCTGTCAAAATGTCATTTGATTTATTGAGACAAATACTAATCTTCATCTCAAGTATCTTAGCTTATGTTTACACCAGGTGGCTGTCTGGATTTGGTGATTTATTGATGTGCCAGTTCCCAGTATCATTCATTCAGCACTATCGTTGAAATGGTGAGGGCTCGACATCATTTCAACAATAGTGCTGCATGCAGATGGGGCACACTCCTTAACTTGGTTGCTGGCATTGCTCACGTTTAATCACTCTTCTCCATTGAAGATTGACTCCCTTCAGCACACCTTTCAAATCCCATTTGTTGCTTGGTCCCTTCGTCAAGTGCGAGGAAATTGCTGAGTGTATACAGCTTGTGGCAGCAGCACAGAAGAGTGAAGTTACAGATTCATTACTGCTAGAACGGGAAGTCCATCACTTCCAAGATGGTTGAGATACAATATTTTTGTTGGTATTTGGTTTTTGAAGATGCTTACAGAAGACTATAAATGTGGTCATCCCATCAGTGTGGGGCAGTTGTTTCAAGTGTCAACTGGGGTTGAAGGAACAAGTTAAAGGATGACGATGATGAAAACATTGTCATTCAAAGGATGCTACTGTGGTGAGAGGAAACAAGCGGCAGAATCAAGAGGCGTAGCTTGTATATACAAAGTATACAGCTATGGCAGACTGAGATTAGGTACTTCAGGAGGAACGTGAATTGTGAACTTTGGGTAAGGTAGAACTGAACGGATAAGTAAGGGGTGTAAGCATGCGTGCATATGTGTGTGAAAGAGAGTACCTGCAGTGTGTAATACTGGGCCACCTGCTGCAAAAAGTGTTCAGAAGACCATTAATTTTATTTTGATATCTTCAAAGATATGTAACTGGTGGTGTTTGCAGTATGTATGAAATTTCATCTTATTTTTATTTTTGTCCAACAGGTTCGTTTGTGACATTTGCAATGTTGTGACTTCATGTCAAGAACATTTGGAAAACCATATGAGGGGCAGCAAACACAAGAAAGTTTTGGAGAGGCTAAGAGAAGGTGAGACTATATACAGTATTATAATTGTCCCTCGAAAATGAAAAAAACTTATGTTTGTTGTCTAAAAGCTTTTTTTGTGGATATATTTTCTGTGCTGTATTAATTTAGTTTTCTGAAGGATAATCGCGGAAAAAAACATGATGGGGAACTTCTCCTTACGAGTGTACTATTATCATCATTAGCAGCCGAAACAAGTGGCTGTTTGGCATAGAGATTCATATTAATTTTGCATGGTACAGTCTATCCAGAGCATTAGCATTCCCTAAAGTCCCATATAAGAATTCTGTTTTTTGACAGCTGATGCTACCAATATGTGTACCACATGCCAGAGTAACATACCATTTAAAACAACCGGACGTGATTGTATGGTATGATGAAACAGTAGTGGCAGCCCTGAACAACAAATTGATTAACTTCCATCGCTGGCATTGAAAATAGTATGTATTATACGTGAAAAATAAGTTAGCATTTTGGAGGAACGGTATTATAATAGCACGGCTCTGTATCCAGTATTACTAAGTTAACTATTTTATTTTATTCAAATTGCGTAATTTCTATAACTATTTTACAAACAACCGGACCATTATCAACAAACTGTACCAGCAACCAAAACAAAGGACGGCCAGTGTGCGAGTTTCTCGTGTGTTCGTGTTTGTTTGTGATTCTTGTAAATAATTGTGATAATGCTTGTAAAGATTGTATTATTTAATTTTTTATTTTAGTTCAAAGATGTTCGCTTGTTCTGTCATATGCTCTTGCAATTTCAGTTTGTTGTAACCAAACAAGCTATTATTATTTAAACTTTTTAGGTGTGAAGTAGAAATAAAAAAAGTACCATTAACTGTATAAGTTACCCATACATGTTTGTTTATTTTTGGTAATGCCCTTAAATGCTAAACAATTTTAAGCATACCTAAAATACACAAATAATGGTAAATCTTGAATGATTGCCTATATTAACTTATCTGTAGAGTAAGCAATTCATTACTGTAATATGAAATCATTTTCCAAGACATTGCCCACCTAACCTTAGTAAGATTAATGTGCAGCCAGTATTGAAAAAAATTACACGTCGGAGGTAAAAAAAATAATCAAAAAATCACAGAATGCTTTGGATTTTACTGCCTTCATGTACCTTAACTGTTGACATGTTTTGACTGTCAGCTGGAAAGCACATGGTGGTGGAAAGATACATAATGTTTTGTTTGCATTGTCCTACTTTCTTATGATGTCAAATAATGGAATTCATTTACAGTATGGACTGTAAGTTAGTTATGAGGTTACTCAGGTAGTTTGTAGGCCTGTGAAACTAAATTTGTTCAGAATTCACATGTAAGAAGAGGTTAACACCAGAAGTGAATCCAGCAGCTTTTTGAAAGCGCTCACTACGTATTTGATTTCCTGGTTTCTGTTGTTAACAAAATGTGTAAAAATTACAAAAAAAATTGCAACAACCAATCATTGTGTAAATCATGTCACTGTACAGGAACTGATGGATGGATGATGTAGTTGAAATGTACTTTCTGGCAGTATTCATAGTAACATCTCATCTTCCGTGACTTATTTTCTTGTTGAGTGTAATGATGTGAACAGTACTTAACACAAGTTTTGGGCTATACAGTAACCTGATTTGAGCAGTAATGGATATACTATATCACTACCAAAAATAATATCCACTTTCCTAGAAATATAGGTACTGTATTCACTCTCATTATGGCCACCAACGCATAATGACCGCACTAATTTTTTGAAAGGCTTAAAGAAGAATTTTAAAAAGTTGTATAATGGCAGCACCTGTCTTTTTTTCGAATGGCAACACAATAATTAATGACATACATGGATGAAATAACTATATATCTGTGTGTGTGTGTCTATAGACTCTCAATTATCTGCGATAATGGGGGGGACTTTTGCTTCAGATAATCCAGAATCGGAGATAATACAAATATAAAGTGAAATACAGTTTTTTTAATCGCAAAGTTTTGTTTGGTCGTAATTGAATACTGGGTGTTTGACAGTGTGGGATCTAGCCGGTCCTTACCATAACTCCTTTTTGACCTGCCAACAACATAAAAATACAGTGACAGTGCTACTCATGGCATGTCACTGTGAAACTTCTTTTGTGTTAACAGCTTAGTCAAAACTCACCCCATCCATTCTTTTTCTCTGACGCCCGGACATTCCCTCCGTGGCAAGGCGATGAGTAACAGTGCAATAATTCGTACCCTCCTTTCCACCTGTTCCAAAAATGTTTTAAGAGAGTACGGTAAAACGCCAAGAACGTTCAGTAAGAAACTTTTCTTTTTTTTAAAGTGGAACTACGTGGTACCACTACCATTGTCTGTAACAGTAATTAAAAAAAAAAAAAAAATATTTTACATTCTCTTTTCAAACACTAGCCTTTTTTTTTTTGGGCTTACTATAAAGGTTTAAAGTAATATGCTCCGTAAACGTTTATGCACAATTAACAAGTATCTACTGCACGTAACACATAAGAAAAGTAAAAAGTGTCAACAGCTTTTTTGTTTCCTTTTTCCCAGATCTTTCCTTACTTCAGTAATACCTCTTACATCTGGCATTAATTTAGTTAAAGCAAAGCCATAAAACCGGCAAAACTCATAAGAAATAGACAACTGCAGTTAATATCAACACAGCAGCGGAATGTGAGTTGTGTGTTAAGCCTAGGAGTCTTGCCTCGACTGGAGTTGTGTTGTTACAATGTAACAGAATATGGGATCGTGCTGTGTTGGAGGTAGGGCAGGCATGATGTCACAATCACTTGCTGGGCAACGGGCACCCTCATTCCCCCTGGGAAGAGGAAGCAACAGTACCAGCGTGTCAGTCACTCTCCTAACTCCGTCAGTTCAGCGTCACAGCTGTACTAATTCTACGCAAGTGCATGAGACACGCAGTCAACTGTGGCAGCATGTATGTGTAGCAAGTAGTTTCGCACTAGAAATTATACACGTTCCATAAGGAAAGCTGCAAAAAATACACCACCACATGTTTTGCAAAGAAAACTACAAAACATAAATATTAACGCTTTTCACCTGAACAATGGATCACTAATGAACATTTTACTCTAGTTTCTCTGGAACATGTTATGTAGCATGAAAATTTAAATGCCAAAATTGTTCTCTTACAGTTCATGCATAGCCCTATTACAGAAAATAAACACAGGCATACACGCTACCAACAGTGCATATGAGACTTAAAAATAGTTTTATATTTGAAATATTTAATTCAACAGCTTCTTTATAATTTGAATCATTCATGTTTATAAAGTGTTAAAATAATTACATGTTCAATACACATTTACTGTTCACCTTTAATAATTTAAGATCACATAACTTTTTGTAACAGCATTCTTAAACATGTAGCATGACAACGTACAAGTAAAAATATCTTTAAATAACTGCACAGGTAACACTAAAAAAAAGTCACTTGAAAAAGTTGGTAATGTTCTTGTGTTTGATTGGAGCAGCTTCTTTTTTCCTTATAGTGCTACATATTTTACGTAGCACCAGTTTTTCCGTAAGGAGTGTGTCAGCTTCCTGCTCCAAGTAATTTAGTAGATTATCAGTCCATTCATGTGCAGAGGCGTGCATTATGCGTTTTTCTGAGATAAGAGCGCTAGCTTCATCTTCGTCACTTAACACTTATAATCCTGGTTCCATGACGCCAATCTCAAACCACTCTGTGATTACATTTATGTGGAGATTTCCACAGCCTGCGGTGACTTGAACAGCAGCAGAAAAATCAGCTACTGAAATGTTTTCTTCTTCAAAACCCTGGCAATCCTCAACCTCGATGTTGGGAATTATATTTTTTTCCACGATTTGCCGAAGGTCGTTGGGTTTACCTTGTCCCAAGCCTTTGCTTTTCATAAATAGCATCCAACATAGTGAGCCGCTTCCAGAAAGTGGTAAGGTCAGTGTCTTCATTGATGTGTTTTTGTTGAAGGCTACTTCTATATAGTCATGTCATAGTAGCAATCACGCCAAGGCCCATGGGCTGTATTAAGGCTGTCACATTGAGTGGCAAAAATTTAACAAATATTTTGCCATCGTCTGATTTTAGGATATCTGCAGCAGGATGAGATGGTGCATTTTCTAGAAGAACTGCCTTCTCAGTTAAGCTTTAAGTGTGCAAGTGTTCACGCACCTGCGATACAAAGTGATGATCAAACCAGGATTTAAATATTTCTTTGTTCATCCCTGCACCTTTTTGATAGAAGTACGTCACTAGCAAGTTAGACTTCTCAGTTCCTTTAACCTTTCAAAAACATGGCTTCTTTGCTTTTCCAGTGACACACAACTTATATTTTGTGAGAGAACCAGTTGCATTAGCGCAGCACATTGCAGTCAGTCTTTCTTTGCTTGATTTATGGTCTGGTGCGCTGCACTCTTTTTCAAATGCCAGTGTTCTTGCTGGGAGACACTTCCCATATAACCCAGTTTCATCAGCAGTGTAAATTTGCTCCAACTGTAAATTTTTGTTTGAAACCAATTCTAGGAATTCTCTTCTAAATTTACCAGCTGCTTGCTCATCACAACACTTTTATAAAACTACCTTCTTCAAACTTATGAATAATTTCCAGCTTCTGCTGCAAAGATATATAACCGCACGTTAATGTTTTGCAGACATTTTTACTCAAGTGAAGACTGAAATCAAAATTAACTATTGACTACCGAGATAAAACTTTCACGACATTCGAGTTGAGATAAGGCAGGAATGCGATGCCGCGTTGGGTGGGGAGCATGTAGGGGATGCTACGCCTGCCGGTGACCAGTCGGGCGAGCAGGTGCTGTGGTATTGCTAATTCCCTGCATTGCCAGCTCGATATTTGGCGTCGTAACTAGGCCTCGGGTACAGGTTATATGAGCTTTTGCACTGATAAACACTACTCATTCTACAATTGCCTACAGCGAGTATTTATATCAGGAATTACATCAGTCAAGATGCTTGTTTATTTAAACAATTTCATTCTGGCAGTGTTTGAGTTAACTTAAAAATGTATTGGTATATACCAAACTTTGATGTACCGTAGTTAGGTCGGCTGATAGGAACTGTTTGTGAATAATGTGATTGCATCACCTTGCAACAACCCGTTAAATATTTAGTTTTTGAGCTCCCGTAAGATTTTTGTTATTATAAACAACGTATTCGAACAAGGCTTAAACTGTTGTCTCTAATACAAAATTATAGCATAAATAACACTAAGAAATATTTGCTCACATACCCCTAGTCTAGTAGTAATAGTTTTGTGTACCATGTTAGTGGACCGACATGTGATGGAATTACTAATACCAGTCTGTAGTAACACACAAAAGTAGTCTGTATAAATATGAATGGAGTGGTATGTCAGGAAATTAGTCATCTTTTCATTTTGACAGTGGATTTGGTTCTCTGCCTGTGCTAGAACCATGCAGCCATATTGCATAAAAGGTGTTGGGATAGTTTTACCATATTACTGTAAATTTGCTACAGGCAGTTAAACATGCTTACAATTCTCAATTGTAGGTTGCATACACTCTGTCGTACTAAAAAATGTTCTGTGTTAAATTTATATTTAATAACTTGCAGAGATTGAAAGTTAATGTCATTCTATAGTAATTGTATGTATTTTTGTTCCTTAATCAGCTGAATCACTTGAAATGTATGGTGGTTATGATGAAGAAGAACAGGAGCAGGAGATAGAAATTCCTGAGTACAATGTCATCAAGTCATCATCTGGTAAGTGTCTGTTTATAACTAATAAGCCTAGAACATAAAGTTAAATGACTCCGACACCAATAAAATTATGGGGGTGCTGTGTGTATGTGTGTGTGTGTGTCTATTGGTAAACATTTTGTTGTCTCTTAGTACTGTAGTGTAGAGTGTTATGCTTCAGTGTTTGATGTAATGTTACTTTAGAGTGTAAAAAATTAAAAATTAGTGATCTCGCTGACCTTGTCAAAGAAGAAAAAATGTGGATTTGAATATTCTCTATCATGGAGGTAAGAAAGTCAGGAGATGGCTTGTTGAGGTATTTTAAGCTGCTGTTTTGTGCATTTTAACATGGCACTGAGGCCTTTAGAGGTTATGAACACTTTTGCTAATATACTTGTAAGAAATAAAAATATGTAACTAAAACATTGAATAATTATTCATTTGTGTTGACCAGGGGCATGTTTACAAACTTATTACATTGTGTTGTGGTTAATGAACAGGGGTAATCTTGATCTGATGCACAAAAATTAGGTTTTGTTTATCTTATATATAGGGACAGGCAAATTTCGCAAATTAAATGACCTGCGTGATAGAATCCATTGTCCTATGCATACTCGAGCCACGTCTATTCGATTATTGTTCTGCTGTTTCACTGTGTAGCAGCGAATTAACAAAAGGTCGGGGTTTGAGTTTGTAGAGGATTAGTACTGTCTGTTTCAAACGTTAGACGGCTCTTGATGCAGGGGTGAGGTAAGCCACTTCCAGGGAGGAAACGGGCAGTTGAGAGGAGGTTCCATTCCAAATACATTAGGTACTGTTCCTCAGGAGCAGGAGTGCGGGTGTGCGGCTGAAAATATTCAACAAGTATTGTACAGGAAGGATAGAGATGTATTGAAAGGCGGCTCTGGATAAAGTGAGCCCTTCTGAAACCCTGGTTACGTTTTTCCTTTCAGAAAATGTCTGTTTTCCTGTCTCTTTGTAATATAAACAAAGCTTCCAAAGTAGCAGTCGTAGCATGCTGATTATACCGTACTCGTATGTAAATGTCTTGTCCCATTGTTGTTTTACATGTACTATCACGCTTTCTTGTATTTTTAGTATCTAGATTTTTTACTTTCTAACCATTAGGTACCTAAAATGAAGGGGGGAGTACATGATAGTTGTAATATTTTGATTTAACATGTTTTGCTGATATTTGATCACTCACCTACGAGATGCAGCCGGAAATCTAATGTTGTCAATCCATGCGCTGTAAAAATTTGTAAATTTTATAAACATGTACTTTTTAAAGCCTGGTAATAGTGCAGATGTTGGCCTCCGCACCATTAGGTAATAATCATGTTGCAAGGCTTATGTTTGTAACAATTCAAAAAAGCTTTATAGACAAATTAAACTCAGTTTTATAAATAATGAATGTCTAGTTATAAGCCAGGTAAATTACATTCTGTGTTATGTATTTACTTTAAATAAAGTATGTGCATGCACAAACTAGGTATTTTAGAAAATTAACCAGGGCTTGCACCGAAAATAAAAGTGTAAAACTACACGTACAAGATTTTGGTGGATTTGCATTCTTGTATGAGTAACTATGGACAGCAGCTGCATTAGCTATAATTTTATACAATTATCAGGAATTAAAAAATGTGTACACGTATGTTATCAAATCTGACAAATGTACATATTTATACTGTACATTTACCAGGAGGTTGGTGTTAAATTACATTAAAAATAGTAAAAGTAAGTGTACACTGCCACAAAGCAAAATTAATAGTTGTGTAGTTATTTATTAATGCGCTGTATTAACCCTCAATTATCATTGTAATATTGTGTGATTTTAGTGAAGTTATACCTCAACTTAATACGTGTAAATTTACAGATTTGCACAACTGTTGTTGTGAATAAATTAAGCATAATGTTTGATGTTGGTCCGCATAGTTAAAAACAACAGGTAATGTGAAATGTTAGTTATAACTTCTAACGTATTCAATAGAAGTTCAAAACTTTTTATAGACTCAAAGTAGCATAGAAATGTATTTCAAGTTTATTTTAGTTCAGAATTGAAATGTATAATTGTAAGGTCTAATTTTATCATCATAATTGTCAGATCTGTAAATTGTAGAATTAGAATATAAGTTAAAGATCGCGCGAAAGGCATATATCTTAACAAACATACAAATATTAAGAGCACAGGTTATGCAGTCAGCAGTTCTGTTCCAGTCTGTGATTTAAGCATTAGTTGCAAGCAGGTTGGTGTAAGTAAAGGTAATGTTTTAAAGTTTATTAGATTTTTCATATTGTCCTGATGTTATTCTTTTTCCAGGTGATGTTCAGTATGAGTGTGTGTACTGTACTTGGAGAGGCCGACCTGTGGATTTTGAGGCTCACAAAGAGAAGCTGACTCATATAGCAGCAGTTGAAGGTATGAACTGAATACATTGTTTTTGTCTGGTTGCTTATTTTAGGTTTGGCGATAAGTCTGTCAAGGCAAGGCTGCTTACCATAGTTAAATAAGTCACAGTTGTAAAAAAATTGGTAAAAAAACTTAAAACTGCTGTTATACCTAATGTACTTGCAGTGTGCACCCTGTTAGTTAGGCCCCTTGTGCAACACCATAGCAAGGTGAGCCATATGATCATTCCTTTTCCACCCTGTGCCTTATCTCTTCCTATCCCTTTTACTCACACCATGCATGCTTATCATTTATGTCCAGCTTTCTAAACCTACTTCATGCATAGCAATAGTGATATCCAATAGCAGTTAACGTTTTATTTCCAAGACCTTGTGATTAGCAGGAAGTTGGCAAATAAGAGGGTACGTTAGTGTCTACATTGTAACTGTGGCATTGTGTCGTGTGACCATCCTGCGAGTCGCCATTGTGACTTTACTAGCATCAGTGAAATGAAATAAAAAATTATATTTTGTTTGACAATATATTACCATATTTTTCCGCATATAATGCGATCTCGCATATAGTGCGAATGGCAATTTTGAACCACTCAAATCGGAAAATAAAATTGCATGGCCGTATAATGCGATACAGTGAATGCTGTGCGCCGAGGCTCGGGCCGTGCGAGTAGGTAGTGTGGCAGCCGGCGGCACGAAAGAAGATCTAGAGTAGAGCATGCGAGCAAACAACGGGGAAGGGGAGGCGGAAACAGCGGAGGGAGGGAATGATGCAGATCAGTAACGGTAAACACAAGGATGGGAAACTAGCCTAGAGAAGGAGGGGGCGGTTGGAATGCAGACACTGTGACGTCTGTGTTGTTTCCACCGTTGCCAGACCTACACTACGCTAGCAGCCTACGTCTGCTTGGCTGGCGTCAGGACTGGCTTTGCATGTATTGCACCTACATTATGTCAATGTGGTTATAATAGAAGCACCACTGGAACTATTTTAACAGATTTTACATACGTTCACGCTATTGCTACCTCTCAACAAAAAAACAATAAAATTTCGAAATAATATAGTTTTTCGAAAAACTGAAAGTTTCAATTTTTTTTTTTCAAAAACAAACATTTTTTGGGGTACTATATTCTCAACGACATAATGTGAAAGTCTTATAAACACATTAAAAAAGTTTCTCACTTATACCTTAACGTATATGGTAACATTCGTGGACGATGACGTGTTGATTATTCATCTGCTTACGTTAAACTAATACAAGCGTTAAAACAATGGCACAGTATACACACTTCGAAACATCACCTCTCGTGACGTATTTTCATACAAGGAAAAATTTTTTTGTGTATGAACAAAAGAAAATAATTCTTATCTGAATGCTAAGTTATATAAATAACGCTATCTTGCAAGCATAACATGGCTGCATTGGGCGTTGGCCTCTACCGTGGACTGCTACCGCCAGGAGACAAAGGTGGCACATTTTTCTTTGTGTGTACACGCGTCGATATAGAGTCGACTCAGCACAAAGTATCGATCTCCGCGTATCGCCTGCTCTGTCAGGATTATCGTTTCTGAGTTTCGCTGCAAGAGCGCACCGCTAGATGTACGGGACGCCGCGTTCAATCAATTCTTTCTCACAACTCTTGATGTTCACTTCTGAGCGCGCCACGAGTTGTTTACTTGACACATTTCGCATACGTACTACAATTTTTCTGTCATAATGTACGCAACCGTGAAAATGCTCTCGTGTTAAACAAATTAATTAACGTTGTTTTAATACAGAAATTTACGGTGCACAAAAATACTGTAGTTATGGCCGTATTTTCGTCTTAACGAAGTTCCGCTGTACCCCCCCCCCCATCCCACAGCCATGACACTGCGTCATTCAAAAAACGGCATATAGGCAGACCCCGGGGTTATTTATCCTTTTGCGCACCAATATAATGTGACCCCGCATATAAGGGGAATAGTGATTTGGGACCACTGAAATTGGCGAAAAATTATCGCATTATATGCAAAAAATACGGTAACATCATGTATAGTAATTAGATGATTTTATGTATATATTTTCAAAACTAATTAACGTACATTTTTTAAAAATACCTTTATAAAAATGTACAGTATGTTTTTACAGTAAAGTTGAGGTTGGTTTGGTAGGATGTTAATTTTGCATGCTGGTCAGTACACAGTTTTGTCAGTGCCCTGAACCAGGAGTTGTAAAATGTCTATGGTCAGGTATAAGTTGTACTAATTTATTGAAATTATGTTTTAAACTTTAAAATTTTGGCAATGTCTGACAATCTGGTGTAGTATTCTGTTGTCCACATCCAGCTAACCAGAGCATTGCAAATACATATTTGGTTTCGTGCTCCATTATTAAATTGTAGCCATACCATAGAAAAACATTCTCTGAGTTTGTGCATGTAACGGATATGAGATTTTTCTCTTCCTGTAAATAGATTTCAACATATGCTGAAAGGGATAGAATCAAGAGACCACACTGACTTTTGAACCATATTATAAATAATACAGTAGATTAAAAATTTTTGTAGGTAACAAAGCTAAATAGTATTGAGTGTATGCCAATTCTGAAATGTGCATGAACCCAGTTTATATTCAAATCAAACTTGATGCCAAAGCTTTTGGCTGTAATGTGGTGCCACACTTAACACATATCTACCACTAATCTCCCTGGGGTTCGCTTATTGGTTCGCTCGGCTAGCTGGCTCAGTTCAGCGGTAGAAACACAAGTCTTCTCTCTTCGTCGTGGGCTCGAGACGGCAAGAACGGGAAAACTTACCAAATATTTATGCAGCCATGCTGGCACAAGGATAACTGCACTAAATAAAT